>JARHVA010000433.1:537500-540000 GCA_037957365.1 Torreya grandis | reverse complement strand
ATTGGCTCCTATTTGGAGTTACACACAGGACATAGTGGCACTTTAGACATCAAACTACACTAAGCGAATAATAGGATGTAGTGGTTGGAAAAAGGACTAGATCTCTTTACAACAAGCCAAGTGATATGAACCTAAAATTTTTGCATTTTTTTGCATTATTTAGTGTGAATTTCATTGTGCAATTTATTTTTCTAGAACATTTGAAAACTTATTAGATCTTAGACAAATACCCACTTGCCAAAAAAGTATTATTGGTGCAAGGTGCACCTTAAGGACCATATCGTAATACTGCCATTTGAGAGAAGGGAGGGTGTAAAAACCCTACTATATAATACACATTTATTTTCAGATGAACACATAAAATCTTTTGAAATGATGTATATTGATGGATTTCAACAATACCAAGCAACCTTTTTAGTTTAGAGTCTAAGAGCGATTAATAGTGGAGTCTTGTCTTAGATTAAAGTCTTGTTTAAAGTCAAAAGTTGTTGTAAAAAAATTATTCAAACCAAAACACATGGTCCTAATTTTCCTTTGAAAAAAGATGTGTTATGTTTCCCGTGTGAGATCACCAATTTGCCTTATTCAAAGTTCATCAAAAGCTTAAGAGTCATATCATCTAATTTGGCATAGTTATGATGTCCAATTGAGTCTAGACCTTTACCAAAGTTGTTAAGTCCTTCAATTATAATCTAAATTTAAAATTTCACCTTTATAAGTTCATATAGTTGATGTGTTAAGTGGGTTCACCAATTGAATTAAACTTGAGGGAACTTGGATTTAATTTCCAATTTAGGTTGAAGGTCGTTTAAGACTCATAATCATTGTTATCACTTGATAGACTTAAGCCATTTTGTGCTAAACACTTGCACTTTGAGTCTATGCACCACAACATTTTGAATCAATAAAAGTAGTGTTATGTTGTCAAACTTGTGGGAAATTATCTTTGGCTTAGTGAGTTTTTGAAACAAATTTTTTTGTCACACGTTTTGGGTAGTGTAGCATTGTCACGCTACTCAAACATTTTAAATATTATTTCATAGACTCTCTTACATAGATTTCAAATTTAGTCCTATGTTTTTAGACAAATCCAAGTGTACTTTATGATCCTTTATCTAGCACATTTATACCATTCACTTTTGTCTAGTTTATTTGTTAAAAGGACCAAGTTTTATACCATTTTTTATGAGAAATTAAACTATCTCTAAAAGTGCATTTTGTTTCATACCTTATACCTAGTTGACCAAGTTCATGTCCAAGGATCAAATGCTTAGTGTTTTTTAGAAGTGTTTCAAATCCGTTAGATTAAAACTTTCTTCTATTTCTAAAATATAGACTTTGACACCATTTAGCCAAGAGTCCTAGCACATGCCTTGTTTGAGCCTAGATTTTGACGTCATGTTTGGCCAAAAGACCTAGCAACTTTTAGATTTCTAGATTAGACTAATTTGAAACACTTCGACCTTAGAGTTTGAAATTTCTATTTTTGATCCATTTACTTGCTTATCTTTATGTAAACAACGAAACGTTAGATACTTCACACTATCTTGTTTCCTCACAAATATTTGCATAAACCTTTTAGTTCTCTTGATGAATCTAGACCAAGTTTTAACATCATATATTTTAGATATTGTCCTTTTAAAGTTTGAAAAAATCTTTGACCTTTTATCACAAAGCATTGACTATAGATCCCAACATGTATTCCTACATCTATAGTGGATTTATGTACAATCCAAAGATTAGTAATGTGGTTATGTAGGAAGAAATGGTGCAAAACCCCTACGCAGATAATATTTATTATCAGATGGATTCTTATCCCTATTATAATAGTCAATTAGAGGAACAAAGCCAAGATCTCATGGCTAACTATTTGGTTAAAACACCACCTTATTCATAACAAGACCAAGAACAAACCACACAATACCTAGCTATAATACCCACAGTGGATGAGCCAGTTTTTTAATAGTCATATTCTACTAATATGACTTTCACAAATGATCCATTTTTATTTGAGCAATATTTTTTAGAGAATAAATATGAGATTTTGGTTAGAGCTATAGAGGTAGGGGCCAAGTTTCTAGAAGACTTCTCCCATGAAAATTTATCGAGCCTAGTAAGAGTGCCCCACAATATCATTTATGATAAATAGGCTTCTTTTAGCAATCCTATGGCTCTAGTCCAAACAACATATTAGGACCCTAATCTACGTAATAGAAGAAAAAACATCATGGAAGATCACTTCGACCAAATATAGATAACATATCAAACTTACCTAAATCTAGCATGTAATTTCAATCAGATGAAGATGATGAGCAAACCCCTTATTGACTTAGTTCCTTCAATGAGAGTGTTGATAGAGTTAACTGGACAAGAGAATCTAAGTTCTAATCCATTCATACAAACCTATTTGGTAGATAAATTGATGCATATGACCATTATAGAAGAAGTGTCTTCGGCCTCTATGCAAAATAATGAGCCAAACATAGTGGAGAATGTGCAA
>JARHVA010000433.1:407500-530000 GCA_037957365.1 Torreya grandis | reverse complement strand
TATTTGAGGGATCGGAGATTGAAGAAGCTTCCTTCATTGTAAAAGATGTTTTCTTATATATTTGTAATGTCTAATTGAATTCAATATATAATATATAATATAGCATCTTTATTATTATTCCTTGTGTATATTCACCTCTGACTATTTGGATTAATTAAACTTGTGTTTGGATCCTCCATTTATCAACAAGACATTCAACCTTGGGTTAGATGGACCATTCATAACTACCATGGGTGTATGAAAATAATTTCACACTCATCTTCATGGAAGTTTTTGGATTCAATTGTACATGTAATGGAATTATTATTGGGTAATGGAAATCATAACCTTAGAAGTTAAAATAATTTATGGGTTTACTTCTCAGGTTTATGACAATTATCCACAATGACACTTGATTACCTCCTTATATATTATAATGGATTCCTCCATATCTTTTACCATGTGATATAATAATTCATTTGATAGTTGATGATACTAAAATTAATCCCCCATGTAATTCCAATGAAGCCTCTTACATAGAAGATGACTTTGTATGTAATGATTTTTGTGTAGCCAAGTTGTTTCAAGATCCTCTATCTTTGTCTCCTCACACTTTTAGTAACATGGGTGTATCAACAAAAGATAATCCCACTAAAAATTCTTCACCAACTAATAATTCATGTAACATCTCCTATCAAATGATGATGATTATGTAGTCCCCCAATACCAATTACAACACTTGGACATAATTAATTATCAATTTCTTTTTTAAAAATGCACTCTTTTAACCAACATGTTTAGTTGGTTCATATCTCCATTGATTTATATGATGATAATGATCTATAAACTCAAGTTTATTCCCTTTCGAAGAACCCTCAAATGGAAAAAGACCCATGGGTCATCTAGTAACTATATCATTCTCTTAGTATATATAATAGTATTGGCCAACTTAATATAATTAAGAATACTTTTAATAGTCCTAATAGTATCATCCAACTAAATACCATTCAACCTATTACTTAACTTCTAGACTGTACCATCCAAACCATGTGTTGATGTATGTTTTGACACATATCCAATAATTAGGTAGGGGTAGTTAGTCCCTTTCCTCTCTTGAAATGAGGGAGATCCTATGAATAATATACCTCCCTCAAATCTAAATGTACTAGGTCTTGGTAAACTAGTCTTCACTTGGTTGATGTGAACCATTCCATTTCAAGGGGCCATGGCTGGTGAAACTAACTTTGGATGATGGCTTAATATGAAAACACTCTGAGACTGGTTTAGTTCACCACTAATCTATTCAAACATGATTAAATAATGATGGATGACATTTAACAATCATGATTAAACATTATCGATAAATTAATATTAATCCTAAACTAAGACACTGATAAAAAAAAGAAAAAGAGAGAAGGGCAGGTAAGAATAAAAGAAAGCCCTTGATACTATAGGCATGAAGCTAAAGCATCTAGTTGATAAAATCTCATATAAACCAATCCTTAGTTTATATAAACTTAGCACAACTCTAGTTAGAGGATGGTGTGAGAGTCTAGGGAGAAGTTGATGTGAGTAAAGAGGAACATAACCACCATAAATAAATGCTCAAGAGATGAAAATTTGACTACAAGAAAATGAGTATCAAGGTGTTTATTATTTATTAGTAATGTAAAGATTTACAAAATTTATCTAGATACAAACTTAAATCTCATAACACCAGAAAAAAATACACTAGGAAAGCATGAAAATGCTCAGTCTACTAATTATGGAGAATCCAAGCATGTCTAGTCCATAACTACTCTATTATAAGGGATCTAACCTAAGCATAAATTCCTATAGCCTAAAAATACCATCCCTTTATTACAATTCAAGATTTGATCTTATATAGGCACACATGCTTGAGAAGTCTGAGTTTGAATTCTAATTTAAATTCACCCACTAATGGGGTAGTTTCAATAATCATCAATGCAAAAACTGCACTTGAGATCCATTGGGAATGAATTGCACTTAGTTTCATCATGAAATATTGGGGATCATGTTGGATTAAATCAAAAGTGAATTCAAGTAGATAAATGTAGTTGAGATTTTGTTTGGATAGTTAATCACCCACATCCCATGCAGTTAGAGCCATGCCTCTTTAAGGCATATGTTTTGTCTTTTATGATTCATGCTTAATCCTAATGCATAAAACATGCTTTTCTTAATGATGTTATACACATTCCCAATTAATTCCACTATTTTACTCAACTACATCACCAATTAGGGCCACTCAACAATTGATTATGTAAACTTAATCAAATACATAGTTGAATCCTAGATTTTGATAGTTTTGACAACTAGGCAAGCCATCAATTTTGATCACATGTTTTTTTGGCTATGTATCCAACATGTCCTCTAATTTGATAGGGTCCCTACCATATGGTTTATTCTTGCACTTTTATTTCTTGCCTTAGGGTGTTTGGGTCTCCCACCTACCAAAATATACTGATTTTCCATGTGGAATGCTACGATATGTTAGGTTCTCTTAGGATCTTACATATCTATTAGATTCGAAAGATTGATGCATATGAAAACAATCGATGTGGAACCTCATGGTTGGTCCAGGCTTTGACATCTTTTTTAGAATCGAGATACTGGCCCTTATGACTATGGAGTGAACTAATAGGTTGGAGTCCTAACATCTTTTGAACATTTATCACATGGCATGTACTCATTGCATTGGGCTTTCCTAGGCTGCAAAATCTCTTTCAATATCAAGAGACTAACATTTATGATAGTTAGGTCTTGAAATATCTATGTGGAACTCACTTATTGGTTCCTAGCCTCTAATTTTTTTTATGTTTTCGACACTTGGGAGAGGATTCACAATCTCATAGACCACCATAGGATAGTCGAGTAGAAATATATGTCCATGTGGTATCATCCCACTCAATTGATTACCTAGAGGCTTCTCACTCGATATGAACATCTCTAGAATAACAGAGAAATGGGATTATGACACATAACATAATTATACTAACCTACTAACTAGAGGCATATCCTAGTACATACATCTCTGAGATAATAGAGCAATGGTATTATGCCATGTGATATCATCCTACTAATTTTCTAGCCTGAAGTGTTGATGATGTCATTGCCCCGATGGGAACCTTAGACTAAAATTGACTAAGTCTTTGATAATCATTTGAAATGGGTATGGGAACACTGGGAGATCGATACATGGAACCAGGCAACCTTAAAAGAGAAATTACTAAGTCCTACTGAGTGGAAATGTGACACATGGATCTACGTAAAAATATAAAATTGAATAAGTGTCAAAATAATTTTTCAAATAGGCTGGAGCCATCAAGAGCCATGAAAGGATATCATGTGGAATAAGAAAAGTGTCAGGTACTTTCAATCAAAGAGTAAAATATCCTAGTTAGAAATCTTCAATTTAAAAGCCAATGGCTAAGAAATTTGAAAGCAAACAAATGGTTATGGAAAAATTTGAAAAATAACTAAGTATAGAATGAAAACTATGCAAATAAATATCCATTTCAATTGACTCAAAAGATAATTTCATCCATTTTGATGAAAATCAACCAAGTTAAAAATTACAACCTTATAAACATTTAGTCATTAAACTTAAAGCGTAAATGGACAAAATTGCTCAGGAAAAGAAGTCTAAAAAAATCTAAAATAGTTAGATTTGTTTAAACAAATTCAATGTGAAATAGTTTAAAAAGAATGTATAAAATCTATTTCAAAACACAATAAGACAAGTAAACTAAGACTTAGTAGATCTATGCAAATTCAAGTGTTAAAACTAACTCATTCCTAGATAAAAGCTTGGACAAAACTGTATAAATGTAAGGACATCAAAGTAAACCCATTAAATCACTTTTAAATAATCATATAGTAGACTGTCAATAAGGATAAATTTAATCAACAACCATAATGAACTTCTAAAGAGCCTATGATTAGACTCTAGATCAAAAAAAGGGTCCCCATTTTCATTCTTAAAATGGGGCTTATTGTGCAAGAAACAACACCATGTTTAACCCTTTTTCCAAATAAAGGTAGGGAGAATATGAAAATTTTGAAGATTTATAACTAAAATTGAATGATATATATCAGGTTTTAAGAATAATTTGGGATATAGGTGATTGGGGTAATCAAAATATTAGGTTTATACTGTAATATAAAAATTTAAGCATAGCGAGATGGCAAACAAAAGTTTTGAGGTAGTGAAAAGGTCCTAAACTGAAGGGTTGATCCATGAATAATATTTTTTAATTGTACATGACTAGTTTATCATATAAAATCCATTATTTTCATCTAAATTTCCCCTTTAATCTACTAGTACATAAGGATGAAATGACTAAGATAAAGGAAAATAAATATGTACCTCAATGTATACAACACACCTTGATTTGAACTGAGGCCTATTTTAATTTATTATTTATGTATTACCTACAACCAAGAGCATCTTAAAATGTAAGTAGTGAATATGATCTAGAATTTTAAATAATTAAAATTCTTGAATGAAAGGAGAGCAAGAAAGGAGTACACATGTGTGTCGATGCAACCATGTTTCCCTTTGGTAGTTTGCTTTGATAATAGTGATTCTTAGCTTAATTATTAGAGAGAGAAATAGGTTCATAGTTGAAATTTGGAGATGTGAGGAGGATAATTTTAGGGTGATCATTCCCCAAATCTAATCTAAAATTAAGTTGTTCCAAGTCTATCAAGTACATTGAATTTTGATCATATATTTCAAGTGAATACATAATCTAGATGATATAAATAGTATAGTAATATCAAATTGAAAAGTGGGAGTAGTTATAAGTTCATCAGTGATTTTGATTATACATCACACTACTTAACAGAGACAACTCTTGTAGTAGATAAAATTTCAAATGGTACATCTTGATAAGGTTGGTGCGTAAATGTGTATGTAATCTTAATATTGTATCTATGATTTTATTGATTTTCATGGCATATGCACCTAAAAAATATATCAAGCTAAATTATATGTCAAAATATAACCTTTGATCTATAAAATATGTATAATATCTATCGTAAATCTAAAAATTTGTCATAAATCTATGAAAATTTGTACCAAATGCGTAAAATTTTGACCCAAGTGTATATATGAATCATGTAAACTATATAAAATTCTTCTAATTTTTCCAACTGTGTGTATGTGAAGTCTTGTCTATATGACATGTCCCCAATGATATGCACCCCTTTTGAGGTGAGGAGAATTCAATGTGATAGCCACCTTATATCAAAATGATAATATAACCATGATATATATGTATTACATGTGTACTAAAAAATCATATAATGGTATCATGTCTAAGTAGTTGTATCAATTATGATCATGCTATCCAAACATAAAGAAATCTAATATTCATGATGTGATCATGTAAATATATGGAATTAACAAGCAAGAGATCATAAAATAATCAAGCACACACATAAAAGTACTCAATGTCACACATAAGGGGTTTAAGGAGACTACAACCAAGGGGCATGATTAAATGCCGCACACTCAAAGGGGATAACATGCTCATATGTCTAGACACTAAATAAATAATTGACACTTATGGAACTACATCGAATAAACAAGTAATATGGTTAAATGTTACAAAATCAAGATAAGATAATAAACATGAAGTACACTCAAATAACCCATGTGATAATATATATAAGAAAGTAGTATAAGCATATCATAATAGTCCCTACATACACGTGTTATCAAAATTCCTATAGCATAGCATATTAGATAAATTGTATAATATGTAAACATGAGTATGGGGATTTGTAATAATTAATATATAAGATCAACATGATAATTTAAAGTGATCATAAAATAATATAACTTGTATCAATTGTGAATCAATAGAAGCAAAAGCCTCCAAGTAGTGTGACACGTAGGTAGAGGAAAGGTTTAACATCTACATATGTATGTATCATGGATATAATGTATGTTTGTATCACACTCAAGTACCTATGAAACATGTGTGTATATAAATATAATGATATGCTATCTAATAATATAAAGTAATTTACATATGAAAAATCTAATAAACAAGTAAATACTAATTTTTTTTAATTTATTTGAATGTTTTTCTTTTTTCTTGATTTTTTTTTTAAATTTTTACATATTGGTATGATTAGCAAAGAAGTTAAAGATAAGGTAAAAGTGATACTAGAATCCAAATATGTCATAAAATGTATGTATTTATGAATATGTAAGAGGATGATAATAGGTATACCCACATACATGATGTGAAGGAAAGACTTCTTATGAAGAAGAAGTGACAAAAGTATACACTTCTGAATCATTGTGATAATAATATTGTGCATTTTCAGGATATAATCGTTATTATAGGATAAATTTAACTTCTTGGGTTCTACTTAAGGTTATGATATAAGATTTTGAGCATCTTTGTATGAAAAACCAATTGCACAATAGATTGGATTTTCCTTCTTTAAAGTTTTTTTATCTTGAGTATGTTCATCATTGTCAAAATGTTACATCTCATTATGGACTAGATAAAAGTCATGTATCTATGCTTGAACACTATAAAAATATGTAATTTGTGCATTGAATTCTTGATATTTTTGTAACATTTCTTGCCCTATATTTCCTTTTCAAATATTTTCTTCCTTTAATTATGATTTATAATCTTTTATTTCTCTAATTTTTGAATTTTCAACAATTTTTAATTTGAATTATCCTTTTGTACCAATTTTTTCATTTTTGCACTTGTGATTTAGGGGATGCACTCATATGGTGAATGGGTTACTTGCTTGATGTATCAATGATATGATCACCACTATCAATTATCTTTTTTATTTTGTTATTCAAGGAAAAACAATAATATGTATGATGCCCATGTATTGTATGATATGCACAATAGTAGTTTGATTTCCTTATAGGATCTAAAGGGGGCAATTTGATCATTTTGTTTCAAAAAATATATCTTATAATTTCAATCGAGATTTTAGTAGCCTTTTGTTCACTATTTGAATTGATAGTGATAGATGTATTATATTTTGAATTTCAACCTTGATGTGAAGTCCTATTAGGCACAAAATTTATAGGTGAAAACACAAACACATGATTAACACTAGCATATTTTGGGTTTTTTGTACATGTTTTATTATTTTTCCATGATGTATATTTTAAGTCTTTTATTTACCTTTTCATACTGATGATTTGATCATTAAAGTCTTAATAAACATAAACCTTTAGTACTTCATATTTAATATGCATACACATGCCATTTAGAGGAGATGTGGGAGGTAGATGGGTTTGAGAGGTAGATGGGTTTGAGGAAGTGTATTTTTGTTACCTTGTTCTGGAACTATATGTTTACTCAACTTATCTCTTATAATAGTTGTAACATGGACTTGGTTAGAGGGATGGTAATTATCACCATTTAAAGAGTTGAGAGGAGGACTTAGATAATATTGAAGATATGACTACTCTTGTTATCATGTCCTACTTGGTTTGAAAAAAAAGAAAAAACATTATTGAAGCTTATGTAGAGAGTTTTAGTTATTGCATCATATTCATAAAAAATATCTATAACATCCATGATAATCAAAGTAAGAGAAAGTGAAATTCTATAAACAAAACCATGGAAAATATTAGAGATAAAAAGCATGAAGGCTAGGAAAATAAGGATAACAAGCATCACCTATAATATGGCCCAAGAAATTAGATCTAGAAAATAAATGCAACAATGTGAAATCCTAGAAGATTGAAACCCTAGGGTAAGCTAAGGATTGTTTAATTAGAATAAGATATTCGATTCAACAACTGTTTGACCATTTTTGAATTAAGGGTATATACGATATCCTAATAAACTAGTAATAAGACTATTCTATAAGAATTTAGGCATAATGAGATGGTGAATGTAAACCTTTCAAAAATGAAAAGTTCCAAAACTAAAGGTTTGACCTATGAATGATATTTTCCAAGTATATAAACTAGTTTATCAAATAAAATCTAGATTTATCATCTAATTAATAATATAGTTTAATATTAAGCTCATTACTTCACTAGTTATATATTACTTTGTGCCAATAAAGTTTCCTTATTATTTTAAACTACAATAAATTATAATATCCAAGATAATGCAGTGAAACTCGATCATGTTTATGCTAAATATGTTGAATCTTATGATACATTTTAGTCTAGCTATTTTGTACTTGACTATATCATGCAAGCCAATACCATATAGTAAAAACCTTTACTTAGCACTAAAAATCCCAAGACAAATAAAAAATCAACTAAAATAAGATAAATACATTTTAGTTTGACAACATAGTTAAAAAAATTGTGGATCTTGAAGTATATGTCAAATATTATGAACCTTTACCTACTATTCTTAGTGATAGAGCTATTGTATAGTTTTTTCATGCAAGAGAGATCTAAATTTATCACCAACATCATAATATCTTCCAATTTATGAAAAAGGATCCCTACTTTAGTAATTTCATTGATAGTTTTGATCTAAAAATAGATCTTATTTATAAGATTTCCTTAAATCCATATCATTTCAAGGTGGAAATGCCATGATTGTTAAATAAACTCAAATAGTTATCTCTGGTATATCTACCAATCCTAAATCACTTCTCATCTCTAAGGAAATTTTTATTAAATATAAATACAATTATATATTCTTTCTCAAAAAATATTGTGATGTATTTATATGATCATATGGAGACATTCATGGAATCAATCCTAGAATAGTTGTCCATAACATAGTGCGATACCTAAATGCAAAATGTGTGCATTTTAAAAATGAATGTTTATCCCCAAGTTTTCCACATTATGTCACAAAGAAATTATCAAACTCTTAGACACTAAGTACATTAAACATATAATTTAATCAGAATGGGTAGCTAACATAGTACCCATTCTAAGAAAAAGTCACTATGGTCATTCATATATGTATCAACTTTCATAATTTTAACTTAGCATTTCCCAAGTTAAACTTTCCTCTACCCTCAATTTATGCCATTGTTGATTTTATATCCAGGTATGAGATTTTATCCATCATGGATAATTTCTAAGGATATAACCAAATTCAGATCACTCTCAAGGATCGACATAAAACCACCTTTACTACTAAGTGGGGAAACTATTTCTATGTTAAAATTCCCTTTAGCTTCAAAACTTCTAGGGCAACTTATTAATGTACAATTACCCACATATTTCATGACCTCATACATAAAATATTAAAATCTTATGTGGATGATCTTATTTCCAAATAAAAACATTATTACAATCACCTTCATGACTTTGTCATCATCTTTGATATTATTACCAAATAAAATGTTAATATTAATCTTTATAAGTGTGTTTTTGGGGTTACCTCTAGAAAAATCTTAGGACTATTAATCTCCTCGAGAGTGATTGACATATATCCCATTAATATAATCTTTATCAACATGCCTATACCTTATTCTATTCCTTAAATTCACACATACCTTTGGAAACATGAAGTAATCCAAAGACTCATCCTTGAGATGGCTTAACATATATATTTGATGAACTCCATCTTAAAGAATTTTTTTTATTTAAAATGGACAAATGCACATTAAAAATAATTTGATAACATAAATTAGTCATTGATTCATCCTCCTAATGTAATACTACCTTCTAATGATCGTCCTCTCATCTTGTATGTCAACTACCCCAATATTAGTTGGGGTAATGTTTTCATAATAGGATGAGTTTCAAAAATAATATAAAATTCTACTCTATCAGTTATACCTTAATATATAATGAGACCTTCTACATGAAAGTGGAGCATGATAGTCTTGCGGTCTACTTTGTATTAGAAACAATTATTCATTATATGCTTTACTAGACCACTTATGTCATTTTCCATTCATACTCAATTTTACACTTATTCTCCAATGCCTTATTAATTTGAGATAAAATTAGAAAATGGGTGATACTCTTAATTGAGATTTACTTAAGCATTATTACTTAAAATTTAGTGAAAGGTCAAGTTATCATTGATCAACTTGTCATCTCTCCCTTCCTAGTTATATAACACCTTATAGACACCATTATTGATGAATATTCTATCTTAATTGAATATATTGACTAAGGTATTCACCTCAAATAATTATTTCATAATTTCATAACTAATCTTGAATCACATACCTTAGAATATCCCAATTTAGTAGATTATATACCAAAATCATCTACTAAAGTTATTATATAATAACTAAATGAATTCATCATGGACCTACATGAATAAACATGGACACTCCGATTTTTAAAATATAAGTGTATTAAAGATATAATGGTAGGATGTGGTTTATCTAACACTTAAAAAAAACATTATTCTCACATTCTGATTGAAATTCAATGTCACTACGAACATGTCTAAATACCAAGCTCTCATCCTTGGGATGAAATATTTATAAATCCATTTCTTACATGCCTTAGGATATTAATAATGTATATTAAATTAAATTAGTGGTGTATATCAATTCAAAAGTTAAAATATTATTGCATATCATCAGATTTGGTCTAATATTGAAAATGGTTCCATCACATTTGATAAAAAGTGTAATCCTCACTAGCTCCATGATGATCTATTCACTCTCCTATGGATAATATTTAAACATTTGAATTGCCTTGGCCATTCTATATGTGGGTAATAAATCACATAGGAAAATTAACTCAACCATAATATGGACATGTATTCAACTTTACCACCACATAGTAATTTACCAAGTGGTAAGAATCTACACCCCTTTTTAATGTTACCAGCATAACTATATCCAAATTCATTCTAAATAAAATAATATTTCATTTTGGGATCACTTACACCATCATATCTAAAAATGGTGGTAATTTAAAAAATAAATACATGAAGCAAATGGAGGTAAAATTTAAAATTATGCACAAAATTCTGACACCCTATCATGCTCAATGCAATGCAAAAGGTAAAGATACCATTGAAATCCTTAATAAGGTATTGAAAAATAATAGTATGTATTATCATTCATATTCGTATCTTAAGCTATACCCCATACTTTGTACCTACTACACTAACATCCATACTGCCATTGGGGAAAATCCTTTATCTTTAGTCTATGCCTCTGAAGTCCTCTTACCACTAGAAGTATAATTACCCTCCTTGCACATATCATTTCATGACATAGATCCTAATAATTTATTTTTTTAAAATCACACCTTCACACCTTATATCTCTTTGATGAGTGAGACATGAGTTATTATCGATACAATCATCAATTTAAACAAACTATATATCTAAACAACATAATAATAATGTTGAATTTTTTACTTTGAATGTTAGATACTTAGTGCTAAAACTGAATTACACCCATAATAAAGATTAAAAATACATCCAAAAATGGTTTTTTCCATACTTAATCAACATCCTTGAACCTATAACTTATAGATTACAAATAAATGAAGGACATATCTTGAAATAACCAGATTTTTATTTTTAAAGATGTTTTTTACTTAAATTATACTCTTCCCAATTTAATATTATGTATGCTTTTCCATTTTTGTACATGTTCCTTTCATTATTGTAGTTAGTTTATATTTATTTTTGAGCTAACATTTCAGGTTACACTTTAACTCTACTTGTTACAGTTTAACATCTTTCTTTATCTCCACACATTTGCATTTTTCTTTCATGTTAGCACTATTACCCATATTTAGTCCTTAGGTATTTTATCCATTTTACACCTCTTAAATTTAGAGTTTATGGGGTTGCATTACAACAACTGGGGAATAAACCAAGCCTTTCTCACAATGTCCATCTTTATTGATAAAATATATGTAGATAATATATATAACAATGCATAGGATGAATCTAGGATGAATAAAAACCAAAACATTATGCACAAACCAATTTAACACAACACATGAATTACCATGAGAAAACCTCAAAGAGGTTAAAAACCCATCAATGATGATTATTCAATTATTGAGAAAATCCACACCCCAATACAAAGCCTTCCCTTCTCACTTCTTATGTGAATTATCCTTCACAATTTTTTCAGGATGAATATGATAAAATAATTCATATTCAAATACTTTCATAGTAAGAATAAAACCCTATTTATAGTGAAATACCAAGGGAGGTGACCATTGTAAAAATAATGGGTCCATCGATCTCAATAAAATAATTTAATTAAAATTTGATAATAATTAAATAGTCATAAATCTATTATTTATTATCACGAGGTTTCCACCTCATGATAATAAATAATATTTTATTAGTTATTTAATTAATACCAAGGTTAAGGGTCAATTAAGCCCACTTAAAATTAAATGTTCTAACACTCTCCCTTAATTTTAAGTAGGGATAAATGTCATAGTCACCTTAGAAAGAAATTATACTATGTACACAATTTAAAGATTTAAAAAGCTTCATCATGCCAAACACCACCTTTTGAAACAAAAAGAATTATAATCCATAAACTACTTGAAAGTAAGTTTAGGATAGCATGATAGTGAGAATATATCTCATAGTTTCTCTTGAATAATCATCTAAGCATATTTGGAACTTTTTATAACATAAGGACTTCTATTACAAAGTATGCTTTTAATGTATTAGGGTACAAAATTAAAACTTACACATAAAGTTTATAATGCTTTACAATTAGAAGAAGTATATAAAAGAAGAAAAAACACATGGCTATTAGGAAGTGGCATTGTCATGCAAACTCCCCCTCAATGACAACTTTGAGAGGCCCATTATTACATGAAATTGATAAAACTTGGTATCACCAAGTGGTTTTATAAAAATATCTATCATTTGTTCATTCATAAGATAGAACTACAAATTAATATTATTATTTAGGACTTTCTATTAGATGAAATATACATGAACTTCAATATGTTTAATTCTTTGGTACTGCACTATATTTTTTGTCAAAGCTATATAAATTTGGTTATCATAATGAAAGATGGTACTCTAAAAAACATCTAAATGAAGTTATTCCAATAACATTCACATCTACATGAATTGTTTATAAACTTTTGTAGCCCTTCTATACTAAGTTTCTATAGAAGAGAGAGAGACAATAGGTTGCTTCTTACTACTCCAAGTGATAGCACCTACACTAAATTTAAATACATATCTAGAATTAGTTTTGCAATCTAAAGTATCACTAGCATGGTCAGCATCAAAATAACTATATAAATTAGTATTATTAATGGATTAATAAAATAAATTATAGTTTACAGTTATTTTAATATAATTAAGAATGCATTTATCAAATTTCAATGATCTAAATAAGGATCCTACATAAATCTAGAAGCAACACTAAAAATATATGCAATATTAAGCCTAGTGATGGTTAGATAAACAAAACATTCGATAAGTTGTCTATATAAAGTAGGGTTAACTTTTTCACATGTAGGTTTAGGATCAAATTTAATACAAACTTCAATAGGAGTAGTGGTCAATTTACAATTAAGCATGTTAAACTTAATAAGAAGATTATGTGCATATTAAGATTATGATACAATAATTGAATTTTTATCTTGAAATATAGCCATTCTAAAAAATTGATGTAGAATGCCTAAATTAGTCATTTCAAATATTTGACTTAGGTTATCCTTATATTTATGAATTAAACGTGTGTGTGTGTGTGTGTGTGTGTGTGTGTGTGTGTGTGTGTGTGTGTGTGTGTGTGTGTGTGTGTCTGTGTCTGTGTGTGTCTATATATATATATATATATATATTGTGTGTGTGTGTGTGTGTATATATATATATATATATATATATATATATATATATATATATATATATATATATATATATATACACACACACATTGTGTGTGTGTGTGTGTGTATATATATATATATATATATATATATATATATATATATATATATATATATATATATATATATATATATATAGACACACACACACACACACACACACACACACACACACACACAAAATAATCTATTACATAATATAAATTAATAATGATCCCATGGCCTTAAATATTAGTTTATTATCATTATCAATATTGGCATCCCTATAATGAAATCGTTGAGGTCTTTAGTTGCATACTATACAGGTAATTATCACTTGTATGTAAAGACCATTGACATTGGCTAAGTTGAGCGACTGGGCATCTGAGTCACCACTAATAATTGAAGCTACTTCCCATGGAAAAGTGTCTTCCCTTGTTAGCTCTCTATAGTCCTGCATGTGATCATTAGCTTGATATAGGAAGTCAACTTATAATTAAGTATGATATTTTGTAGACATAGAGGCACATTCTTCAATTATAAACTGATCTACCATGATTTCATAGCTATTAATTTGGGGATCCACTATTCCAATGTCTTGAGTTGATAAGTGAGCAATGATTGTACCTATGGTTTGGCATGTTGGTTTAATAAATTTTATTTAGCTACCCATAGAAGTTTTGGATTCTCCTCAATATTGACCTTCATCTAAATAGTTTCTTGTGTAACATAGGGGTAGTCTAATTCATCTAGAATTATGTAAGCCTTGTGTGTTATGTTGAGAGGAATGATAATAAATATATCACCTTAATGTGCCTTGAGTTGGTTGTGTACTTTATTGATAGTCATTTGACCATCATATGCCCATATTTTTCCTATCAGTACAAGATATTACATTATATATAACATAATCTATTACATAATATAAATTAATAATGATCCTATGGCCTTAAATATTAGTTCATTATCATTATCAATATTGGCATCCCTATCCTCTATCAATTGTGCTATACAAGTCAAATTTAGAATAAAATCATGTCATTTAAAGCTTGATTTCATCATATCCAATGCCACATATGTCATTAAATGCTATTAGATAGTCACATGCTCACCTTGAAGCTGAACATAATCCAATAAAGACATCTAATGTAGCTATGATGGATCAGATATCTCCACGAAATAACATCATATTATAATTGGTGTTTTATCACAAAATTAAGTAGGTGAATATACCCATTACATAGAAACTCCTTGGGAACTTTCCTCTAATGAATATATTGGTTAAATTATTTTACATTCCTTTATATATGTATTCTTTGCTTTTACTTCATTGTTACTTCTTTTATCCCTTATCCAAACATTCTTCTAGCCCTTGGCTTTATTTTCACCTTAGGTACTTGAATTTTATATTTTCAAATTGATTCAAACAATTTAACACAATTATCTTATAATGATGTTAACACTTATTCTCTATTGTAATCTACTTGCTTACTATTACATATATATCATGTTATGGCTTCCTTCTTAGGTACATGAGCACATATATCTACCTACATTCTCCATGAACACATATAATTATGTACCCATTGGGGCCATTTTTTACTTATATATATCAATCAATTGGGATACATTGTTATGACTCATCTACACATACATTTCGAGCATATCATTTGTTTTCCTTCTTTCCACACCATGGTTTAGCACCTTGTTGAGTATTGTTCCAATCCCTCCATTTTTATCTATTTTTTAAAATTTGATTATTATCACTTTAAAATATTTTTATTCAAATATTTCAAAAAAAATCCAAAAAAAGCAAACATTTAAAAAAAAATCAAAAAATTCATATGTTTCAAAAATAAAAAATATTTTCACAAAATAAAAAATTAGGACTCATCCATATTTTCAAATGTTTCTATCTTGCTTATTTACAATTGTTATCTATTCCATGTTAAGAATATAGAATATTACATATTAAAAAAACACATTGATTTTCATGAGGTATTTGAGAGTGATACAAGACATAATTTTACATGGTTCTTTGATGTTGGGCTTCCTTTTTTACCCAACAACCTTGATAAATTGGGGGCATCTCTTCATTCTCTATGAATAATTAAATATTTTTTTATCTATCCATAACTTCTCTATCATGTTGAGATACATATCATACATTTTTTCTGTTAATCACTCATACTATACATTATGTTACATGGATATGTTATTTGCTAATAATGACATTGATACATATGGTTGATGTAGATTAATATAATTTGTTCTATGATTATATTTGCATTCTTATTTTACTACATAATAAATTAGGGTTTTTTTTATTATTATATATGGATCTTATCCTTGTGTGTGTAATATATACATGTTCTTTATTGTATGGCATCACCATGATATTTGTGTATGTCCATTGACCTTGTGTGTTTATGTGGCATTCACATGTCCCTTGTATTTGGATGCTTCAACCTTATGTGTGAAATTATATGTAAATTGTGTGATGTTGTATGGCATTTTTTATTTTTAAATTATTTTTTCCTTTGGTACCATGATTCATATCATGAATTACCTATATTTTATACTCTAATATTGTGATATGATACATATCATGCACATCATGCTTATAGTTTCCAATATTATATTTATCTATAAAACATGGTTCATACAAAATTTAGTGGAATATTCAACACTATGATACAATTGAATTTAGATGTTCATATAATACTACATGATTATAGATTTCAGATATTTTATAGCTCTCTTTTGATATTAATGACTTGTAGGCTACATCTCTCATCTAAAAAAAGGGGAGGATCATAATTGGTTTGTCTTTATAATTCAAATCCTTATAACTAATAAAATTTTATATTTAGGATAGAATAAAATATTATTTATAATGTTTTAGATTATGGAGACATGTGTAATGAATGTGAACTCATTTATATAATTACTTTAATACATATTCACATATACATGATGCATATACATGGTTATGTGCAAAAATAGTTATAAGGTATTGTTGTCTAGTCTAATAAGGGACTATTGTCCTTTGTTTTAGGATTTAATATAGTTCAATATAGACAAAAATTATAGGTATTGAGATCCATGATATATCATTCTTGAAACAAGTCTTTGAGAGATGAAATGCTACCATTAGAAATATAATACTCAATTTGATAAATAAATTCCATCCCTCACCTAGTTCAACCAATTCCAATATTAAGTGATAATTAGGTTTAATTTCACCAATTTATAATTAAAAGGAGATGGAATTGTTTATTTATTAAAATAACCATAAAAAATGGAAGTAAGGTACGGTAAAAAAATGTTGTTTCTAGGGTTGAGAAAATGTTAATGCTCTAAGAACTAAGCTATGCCTGGCCATAGTTACACCATTATGTGTCAAGTTTAATAATAGCATAAAATTAATCATCACAAAAGTTAAAATTATAAGGAAGAAACATAACAAAATGTTTAATTTTTAAACTATTCACTAGATACAAACACATAGAAAGGCCTGAAATAATGTACACATGGAAATTTAAAAAATGATATGTAGATATGAACACACAAAATAAAAAGTGTTGCAAAGGAAATAAGAAGAATTAATAATGAATCACAATAGTGAAAAAAATTCTAGTTACTATATTCATTTTTAGTAATAGATCACATTATGAGTTCTTTAACACAAGCATTCATTCAAAATCTATAAGACAATGGGCGACATTCATAGACAAAAAAAATAATTTATGGAAAGTATGAAATTAAAATTCATTTCATTTGAGTTTTTTTACATAAAATACCAACCATTAAAAAGGGAGAGAAGACTCTAATACATAAATAAGGGTGGACTTCACCTCTTAGTAGCATAATATTCACATCCTTGTCCATAATGGCTGCCCAAGGTGTTTAAAACTAAAATCATTCAAAAATAAAGATTTCCCACTCCTCAAAATATGATCTTTGTCCCACTTGAGTGATACACTAAGGAGTTGGAGAAGGACCACCTCCCATATATTTAGGTTGTGCCTCCTTAAAAGCTAGTACATCTAACACCAAGTTGAACTCTTGGTCCAACTTTTTTCAAGTTCATAGGGGACTCATGAAAGATGAACTCAAATTGTGATAGCAACCACTTGTGATCCTTGAGCAAGGATTCAAAGGAGAACATCACCATGGACACCTAGATGATGCTAGTAGGGGATTCAATGACCAACTCCTATATTGATCTTTTCCTAACCTTGGTGGATTTATCCACCCTTCTATTCTTGGCTCTATCATATTGAGCCAATGGAATACTTAATTTCTCCCTATTTGGTAGGGTGTTGTCTGGGTGAAAAACCACCATGATGTTGACTTCCTAGAATTAGGCCAATATCCATTCTTTACTCCTTTCCAATGACTCGATCACTACCTAAGTTGTTACCAACCACATTTCCAAATATGTTCTCATGTCCTAACATAAGTTTCATAGAGACCCAAGTCTATCAAAGGCATTTGTTTTAACTTCAAGAACATGTTTATGATTATTAAAAAAACAAACTTCCTACACTTTTTTTCCACTTAAATTATCCAATCCAAATAATCATGAGTGAATTATAGGTGATGTCCACATATGTATAAGTCTTGGGTGAACTTATTAAGATCTTTAATAACTATTTCAAAGCATCAAACACCTTTATTACTAGAACTATAGGGAATGAAATCTTCACCTATGATTTGAGTACCCAAAATTATTCTTTCTATCCTCCATGAGTTTTTTAGACATGTCATGAGTATCTCAGAGTAAGAATATTGCATCCTTGTCCACCTTCTCCTCCCCACTAGATGTCCTCAATTTTGTGAAGTATAATAGGTAATGTTTGGTTTTACATACCATTAGGTCTCCCTCTTGAGAGAATATCTTTATAATAATCCTCCTCATGTTCCCAGAATCCTGGCTAAACCTTTATTAAATCCCTAGGTTAACTTTTAAGACCATATTTAATCCTTATGATCTTGTTAGTGCTAGGGATCTAACACAAATTGGTCTTGATATAAATCATAAGTTATAAAAGGGTAAAGTTGGGTCATTAGGAGGAGTAATGGATTAAGTGGAGGTAAGGAAGGATGAGACAAATGGAGGATGAGTAGGCATGGGGGTGAAAGGGGTAAGGACAAATGTGGAAGCCCAAGAGAATTTTTAGGCATGTTATTAGCCTTGGGTAAAATTGACATATGGGTTTATGACATGAAATAAGGGGTTGTTAAATAGGAATGAGGAAATTGGTTGGTTAAATACAAATACTTGGGTGCCTAGGATGATGGAAAATAAATGCCTAAGATGGACAAGAAGAGTAACTAGGGACTGAGTAGAAGCCCAAGAGGGAGTTAGCTTTTGCTTCTTCTGGAGTATTTTACCTAGATTAACTTATGATGTAGTATTATAAGGGTATGAGGTAAAATGATGTTAGAAGTTAACTAGGGAGTCTATAGAGTAATTTCATGTGTTTTTGAGGTGGATAGAGATGATAGAATTATGCACACTAGTGCACTCATTATTGGTGTCACCATTGATACCATTGAAGTGAGAACCCATGGAGGTGGTTGAACATGAGTATGGATCAAATATGGTGCCATTATGGGATTCACTATTATAAATAATGTTTCAATTCTAGTGTCTATTGTGATTTGAGGTAACATATGTCCCACACTAGTAGCTTAGTATGTAGTGAACATTGGGGGTACCACGAGCCAAGTAATAAAAGTTCCTAAAGACTAGAGGTGATCCATAGGGATTACCATGGATATAATGGGTTGAATATAATTAAATTTGGATGTGGGGATGTTTTGCATGGATAAAACTAGAGGTACCTGAGTGAATTATGGAATGGGTGTAATAAGGAACATGAGAGGCACAATCTAAGTGATCTGGGTAGGGATATGAAATATAGGGGGTGTCCTAATGGGATGTTGAAGGATGAAGGTAGCAAAGGAATGAATAAACCATGGTATCCTTGTGTTTTTCATGATGTTCCACCATTATTCTTATAGCCACCCACATCATGGGAGGTTATGGATCTAGAGTAGACATCCAGGGAGGCAAAATTCATGGAGGAGAAGGTGTTCAGATGCCTTAGATTATTCTCATGAGAATTCAAGGTTAAGTGAATTTAATGTCTCGCTAGCCTAAGTTGGTGTAGGTGGAGTGAGGATACTCTAAATGTATGGCCTATATTTGGACCTACTTTCCTTTCTTTCTCACCTCGAGCCTAGCCAACACCTCTTTATCATCAAAAAGGTTGACATGAATCTCATTATCATTATAGGGCACATAGAAATAGTCAATATTGAGGAAATATTTTTAATTTTTCATGTGAGCCTTGATGACACAATAAGGGTTCCACTCTTAATGTTCTGATCCACCTAGGGAATAATAATCCCTTTCCACTAACATATTCTATAATGGAGATAGATTATTATAAACATGTTAGTAGATGATGATAGGGAATGTTGGGTAATCCTTATATTGGTAGCTAATAGAGTGACCAAAAACAACTTATAACAATTTTTAGGTTATTTCCTACTCAGCTAATCAGTCTAAGACTTGATAGGAAAGGAGAAGGGGGACCTTACATATGCCTTTTACTAAAATGATGGTTTTATTTAGGTAATACCATTAATAATGAATGGGTATGAGGGACTGCCTAATCTTGTTAGAGATTTGAGGAATGGTCATCTCATTGATGGCCATGTAGACCACTAGATAAAATAAATCATGGATCTTTTGAATGTGATTCTTGTAATGGTGTCCATATAGCTTGTATAAAACTACATACATCATAGTGCCTACAAGGGTCCAATATGGGTACATGAAATCTTTGAACATAAGGGTGGCACAAATGATGTCCACCAAGTAACTTGTTACAAGCAAAAGGAAAATACTAACCATAAAGATGCATCAATCCATCCAATCCTACAACTTATCTCAATAATAAGTAGGGAACACTGTCCCATTAACTTAAGGTAAATAAGATCAAATAAAATTTTATAAATAAGTTTCGACTTAAGGAAATTCTAAATCAACATCATAAAAATATGAATCTTCTCAATAGTTTAAAATGATTTAACAGGAGAGTGAGAGCATAACAACTCACCTCTAATCTAAGTAGGAGAGATGACTCTTATTTCTCAATTCTACATAATTATTAGGATGCTATCCACATATAAAAATATTAACACAAAGGAATTCACAATCAAGACATTTACATAAAACTATAAGAATGTTTCCACTGCACTAGGTGGTGCCAAACTAAAATGATATTATAGGCTTCCCACTCTTAGGATCTGTGTAAGTAAGACATATAACTAATGCATAAATTCATAAGTAAAAAGCACTCCATTCTTTTAAAACACTTACAAAACACAAAGGATAAAGGTGATTCAAGAAATACATAATCACACTCTAGGTGTTCAATCTAAAGGTCAAGAATGTGGTAAGAAACTCTTATTCATAACTCAATAAATTAAGATATATACTTACCTACCCATGCACCTTATAAAACCATCACCAATGAGACACTTGATAAACCAACCCTTTAACAACTCTAAGTGTGTATGAAATCTTTAAGGTACACACTCAATTTACTATACAATCATTATCATCTCTCCTTTCTAATGGACAAAAATATATGAAAATGCTAATGGAATTATTAGGTCCTAGAGTTCAAGCCATAGCTCTGATACCACATGTTACAACCCCTCAAGTTGTACTTAGAATAATGTAGTAAAGTTTTTATTTATTTTAGAATAATTAACTTAACATTTAGTTTATATAATTGAACAATATAACATATCCAAGCTAAAAATTATAAAAATAATACTACAAATTCAAACCACATACATATTTATCTTATACAACTCTATGGAAAGTAAATACAATAGGACTCAGCCACAACTGGTCACTTAATATAGAAATTGATATTAAACATAAACAAATGGAATACAATTATATTTACTTTAGGATTTTAGACTTAAAATAATAAATAGATACCAAGACCTCTGGAGCTCATGTCTTACCAACTCATGTAACTATCACAATCTCTAGTATGGTCTCCCTTCCCATAGTATTACTATTTATCTGGAGACCACACTGGAGATTGTCAGAGTTACATGAGTTGTTATGACATGAGATCTAGAGGGATTGATATATATTTATTATTTTAAGGCTAAAGGCCTCAAGGAAATGTAAATAAATTCCATTTATTTAGGTCAAATAATATTTGTTGTATTATTGGACCAACTATGGATGAGTCTTATTCTATTTATTTTCCTTTGAGTTGTATAAGATAAATATGTATGCAATATTTGAACTTAAAGTAGTATTATTCTAAGTTTTAGTTTGGATATATGTTACTATTTAATTCTATGGATTGAAAGTTAAGTTAATTATTTTAAAATAAATAAAAATAATTTACTATATTATTCTAAGTACAAATTAAGGTGTTGTAACATAACTCATCACTTGAAGTTAACACCATCCCAGGCTTCCATGATGTGGTGAACTAGCTTAAAGTTGATAGTGTTATTGTAAGGAAATTACTTAGATGATTCACAAAAATAGAATTATATAATCCAAAATTAAAAGTATAATAAGTAGATCCATAACAATAATTGAAAAAAGAGTAGAACACTTGAATATTATGACTGAGCCACTTTAAGGGGATAACCTCCACAATAATACAATAAGAACAAAATTCAAAATATGATGATAAAAGACTAATGACTATCTCATATATATACTCTACTTATAAATGGTTATTATATAGTATGACCATATTATGAACATTAATAAATGAAACAATCTAATATTAATGTGTGTAATCCACAAGTCCACCACACATATCCCTAAATACACTATATGTTAAGGTTATAGAAGTTCTCAAGGTCTAGTATGTCCTCTCCTTTGAGGATGATGCTAAGTAAGGGCACCCAAGGAAGATTTATATGCACGTAGTCATTTACCCTTAACAAGTGATTTAACAAGATCATCATGACCCAAACCTCTTCTTGAAATATTTAAATAATGTAGGAGTCAATGTCTTCCCTATTGACCCACTTAACAATAGGGTCTGCTGCCCAATCCTACAAAACCTCACATATCACAAAGGTAATAGTCCATGCATATATGGTGGTATTTTCATAAAAACCCATGTAATCCTAGATATTCTAATATGATTTGAATGTAGGTTTATATATTGTTACAATCCTATGTTTCTACCTTGTATAATACACTGCATCTTGGGTAGCATCCTGTACTTGTTTGGATATGAATAACATATTTTCAAAGAGGTAATAACATGGGAATATTTATGATTTATCCATGACCTTGTGCAACATACACCTTTCATATGCCTTGAGGGCATCCAAGAATTTTGAATCATCATCATCATCATCTCTAGAGGGATATTTAGGCACTACTTCAATTTCTCTAAACTTCTCATTATAGTAATTAAAATAGGTCAAGTATGCAGGGAAGGTGGTATCCTTGTACTCAAGCTCAGGACTAGGGTTAGAGGATGAATAATCTATGGTGAAAGGTTTGATCTAGATAATAGTGAAATATGAGAATGAGGGCATAAAGGGCACATGAATGAGCTAAATTATAATCAATAAAATCTAAGAAATTGGTAGCAATAATAGTAAATCAGTTCACCTTTAGGAACTTATAGGGATATGTAAAAATATCTTGTATTGATGATGTTTGACATCTCACTCAATGTGTGTTCAATTTTGATATGTTGATATAATCTACACCTTTATTTATTAATCTAGCATTAACTTAAGAATTTCAAACACATGTTCCCTACTTATATTTGTTGGTTGTGATGAGATGTCTTAAATTATCCAATTAGGTCCTACATTCCCATTTATTTAAAGTGAGTATCATGGTAAACACACATATATTTCGTCTATCGAATCTTGGGTAGCTTCAACATGTGCCACATGATAGTCACCAAATTGTCTTGTTTGGAACAAATTCCACTAAATATAGATGGGTGTTACACTTTTACCTATTTGAGAACCAAAACTAGCCGCTTGGAGTAGTGATGTGGTATGTGGCACAATATAATTATATTTTTATTTATAATGTAATTAATTATAAGTACATTAGGATACCACATGCATTCTTTGTGATATTTATAATCAATTTACATGGTGAGCTCTCATTGGTCAAGCATTCTTAAGATCTAACACATCTAATAAGTCAAGGAAACTGACACATCTGACAAGTTCCAAGTGGCATTTCCTCATTCATTATCATCTCCTAAGTTATAAAACCTCTAATAATTTTAAGAGACTAACACATCAAATAGGTTCAATTTGGCATTTCCTCATTCATTGGTCTCTCCTAAGATATAACACTTTTAATAGGTCTAGGATAATGACAGATCTGATAGGTTCCATGTGTTGTTCGCTCATTTGTTAGGCTCTAAAAATATCTAAATCTAACACCCTTGATAGGTTAAGGAGACTGACACATTTGAAAGGGTCCACATGACATTTCCTCATTCATTAGGATATCCTAAGATATGACACCTCTGAAAGATCTAGGAGACTAACACATCTGATAGGTTTCACATGTCATTTATTCATTTATCAGGATCTCCCAAGATATGATGCTTTTGATAAGTCTAGGAGACTAAAACATATAATAGGTTGCATGTGGTGTATTCTCATTGATCAAGCTCTCTTGAGATCTAACATCTATGACAAGTCCAGGAGACTAATGCATTTGATATGTTCCACATTGTGTTTCTTCATTCATTAATCTCTACCAAGATCTAATGCCTATGAAAAGTTTAGGAGAATAACACATTTGACACATTCTACATTGTGTTTCCTCATTGGTCGACCTCTCTTAAGATCTAACACCTATGATAGATTTAGGAGACTGACACATCTTATAGGTTCCACATAGAATATTTTTAGTCATTAGGCCCTCCTATGATATTTCATGAAAAGTGAAAAAGTTAAAATAAATATATATAATTAATTAAAATCCCACATATTTATCATTAAATCCTTATGAAATGTTGACTAGGACTCCAAGAAAATAACACTTCAGGAAAATCAGCATGATTTTAAATATATGTAAAACATAGTGTAGTAAAATTCTAAGTATGAAAAGCTCTTGTTATCTTAAAATGCAATTAGGAATAGATTGTTTTTAGACTCATAAGACTATAGGGATCTCCAATAAATGTTAAATCATCACTAAAAATAGCATGAAGTGTTCAATAGATCAAGGTGGAATAGGGGCTCAAGGTTTAACAAGGTTCAAGGCTAATAGGAAAGGGATTGAAGCTCTGGGAAAGCTTTTTTCAAATGGTTCCCTCACTTATCTGAGGAAGTGGGAATGTTGTACAAAAAAATGGTGAATTTGTAGTGAAAATGTTTCCTCAACATTTAAAACCTAGACTGTGATCAATCAATATTTAACATAGATAAAGGTAAGTTAAATTGTATCTGATACACTTTGAGTATGATGAGTGCTCAAATCTATTTCAACAAGTAACAACTAGGATCCAGCTCTTATTAAGGCCACTTTGTATGTTAGTGGTGGATTCTTTTTTATTTTATGGATAACTTCAGTAAGATTAGGTATGTTTGGGATATTGACATTCGTCTAAAGGGGTGTATGTTTCATATAAGTTTGCCTAAGGGGAGGGATTGAACATTTATTTACTACAAGCTAGTTATTCATAGCCCCAAAAAAGATAATTTTAGTCCCACTTATGGCCTTTTTCCACTTCCAACCAAGCCAGAATGCATATGATGGAGATTGTTGAAATCACCTTTTCTAAGGAAGAAACTCAACATATGTTTGTATATAATAAATTTACACTTTGATCTTATATATAATTTTTGATCTAGGATGGTTGGAGACCAATGTATCCAAGGTTGATGGTAATATTAGTAGGCCTCTAATATCCAGATGATTATCTTTTTACTTATCTATTCATAATATCTTTGTTATTTACCCTCAAAGTGTTTGTGATGGCCTTGGTTAGAGAAGATATTTTGTCAATATACTTATTCAATGTATAATCAGTGGCTTTCAGTTCCCTTAGTGACTCTTGGAGAGTTAACCTATTTATCACTATGTTCAATATCATAGGTTCATCTTATGTTTTCTAATTCTAGAATAGGTTTCCATTGTTTGGTCATTCTTTAGAGTAGTCATCATTTAATATGAACTTAATTTGTTTTATGAGTCAATGGGGTGAGGTTATCCCTTGTGTCAATAAGTAACTCATCCTTAGGAGCAAATATTTAGAAAGGATGGTGAAATAGTCATAGGTCACAAAGACATAAAAAACCAAGAATAAAATAACACCTTAAAATCAAGGAAAAATATAAGCAAACACAAAACAAAATCAAACAAACCTAAGCCTAAAATAATGTATACATTACCACCCTCATGATAATGCTATTTTTAGATTGTATTAGAAGGGAGAGACATAAATTATTGCTTCAGGAACTACCCATTCATAGGTAGTGGGAGGTTTTTTTCCTTTAAGTTCCTTAAGATGACCTATATTTTATCCAAGAAAATCTAAGATCTGATATGGGCCAATCTATATTGGGTCAAAATTAGAATGATTTCCCTTCTTTTTATGAGTTTTATCCCATAGTAGTACTAAGTCATAAATCTTGAAGGATTTAAGTTTCCCTCTCTTGTCAAACCATCTTTTGATGGTTCTATGGTGCTTATTTATATTTTAGAGGGCCTCTTCTTGATCATCTTCTAGTTATATGATGTCCAACAACCTCATATAACCTTCTCATTAATTTACATGTATTATTTAATAAAATTATAAGTAGGCCATCTAAGTGTAATTGGTAAATTAGGTTTTATCCCATATATCAATAGGAATAATGAACTTTTGAGGGCCTATTTGAATCAAGAGTGATCAACCCAAAGATCATATTTTAGTAGTGAGTGCCATTTTTAGGGCTTACTTTTAGCATATTTATTGATCAAGTCAGTTAAGTTATTCTTTTTAGTCTCTTATACACCATTCCCTTATGGGTAGTAGCTAGATAATAATATCAATGTAACTCCATATTCATGTGCCCACTTGGTAAATTCTATATATTGGAATATAAGTCCATTAGCACAAACCAGTGAGAATAGTGTGCCAAGTGAGGTGATTATGTTTTCTTATTTAAGTTTTATAACCTCCTTGGTGGTACTATTCTTGGTGGCCACTACCTCAGTCCACCTTGTGCAATAGTCAGTATCCATGAGAATGAATCTATAATTGGCTAACAATTTTGGATTGATAACTCCTATGAAGTCAAGTCCCCACTACACAAATGGTTTTCCTTCAATAACAAGCTACAATGACATTGTATCATGAACTTCCTGTGAGGAAAAGTATTGGCATTTGTGACATGATCATACATGGAAATGTAAACCCTTAAAAATAGTGGGCTAATAATATCCTTCTTGTAGGATTTTGTGTGTCATTACATTCCTAGAGGGATGGTCACTACCTATTTTCTCATATAAACTAGTCATTACATCTTTGTATTTTTCCTCAAATAAACACTAGAGGTAGGTTATTTCATAATTTATTTTATAAAGGACCCCTTTCTTGAGAATGTAATGAGCTAATTTTATCCTAAGAACTCTTTTTTGGGTCCAATTTGGTTTAAAGGTAGACTTCCAAAGAGAAGGTAGTGGGTGATTAGGGCATAAAAATATTGATGAAGTACTTATGATTTGTCCACATGATGCAATGTGGTCTGGGGATCAATCCATGTGATTAACTTAATGATACCCTAAACTTATACAATCCTAATAAGGTTGATCTCCAAATAATTATCTTTTAACTTGGTCATCTATCGACCTATACACTTTGCTAATTCATTATGCTTGAGCATAGGTTTTACAACTAGGTTTAAGATAATGGCATGTACCCTATTCCTAATAATTTAATGTCTAGATTTATTCACCACCTTGACCAGGGAATAAAAATGTTTTTCAAGGGTACAATAACTAAGCTTTGCATCTTTAAGATTGGTTTTCATGAAATCAATTGGGTGTTATTATTCATTATATTTATGAGTGAGGACAACGGTAATGGTATAATCAAAGGAAAAAGAGTATAGGTATAATTATTTTCTATAGTTAAGGCTTATTTTAACTAAAGCTTGCATGATATAATGTTTGATGCATTGGAAGGCCTTCCTAGGTTTAGTGTTCCATTCTACTTTAGATTCCTATTTTATTATGGAATTTAAAGGTTTAAAAATATTAGCAAATCCAGAAATAAATCTGTGCACCAAGTTAATTTTCCCAAAGAAATATATGATTTCCATTTTACTATTTGAGAGAGGTATCTTAGAAATATTATCAACACATTCAGGGTCAATATAGATACAATCATTCATGATAACTTGAATGAGAATACTACCTTTGGTAACACCAAACACACTCTTATTTATGTTTAAGGAGATATCATAGCTTTTAAAATTGATGAAAATGATATGGCCTATATTTTGAGAAGATAATCAGAACATCCATATAGATAAAAATGCACTTCTCTATCAAAACTTTGAAGTAAAAATCCATAAATCTCTAAAAAGTGGCTCCTACATTAATCAAGTTAAATGTCATCCTTTTTAGGAAATATTCCCTACTTCATTGTGAATTTAGACTTGGTTATATCTTTTATATTGATGAAAACTTGGTTGTACCCCAAGAATCTATCTAAAAATGACATCATCCAGGATCCACTTACCATATAAATCACTTCATCTAAGGAGGGTAACAAGTAATTATCTTTATTAGGTTCTTGGTTAACATTATAAAAGTCCACACATAGTTGAATATCTCAATTTTTCTTATGAACATGTACCAAATGGGATACCAAAGTGGAGTGGTGGACCAGAAAGATGATACCTATCGAAAGGAACTTTTGAATCTCTTTATGTATAAGCAATTCTAGAATCAATTCCATGGGTCTTTACCTTTGTTTGAAAGGTTTTTAATTTGGTTTGAGGGGGGGAAATATGGGTTACTAAACTTGGTTTGAAGATCCTAATATATACATAGGTCTAGGAAATCATATCTTTATATCTTAATAATAGTCTTCTTAGTTTCTCAATCTCTTCTAATGTATAATTGGGAACATTATTAGTACTTTGGGGGTGATTAGGAGACCCAATATTGATATTTTTGAGCTTAATGTCTTGATATCTTTTCTTCCTAGATCAGTGTTTAGATCTATTTAGGTCAAACACTCACTCAAAATAGAACATTCCTTTTGGGACTCAATTTTCTCTAAGGTTTATGATGTCATCCTAGTCATAATTTATATCTCCTAGATCACCTCTCTCTCATTAATGATTCAAAATTTAAATACCTAGAATTATTAAAGAATTATAGGATATGTTGATTATCTTAGAAGACTTGAAAGTTTTTAACATTATTTGGGATAGAGGGGCAAGGGATCAAATCAATAGAGAAATCCTATAATCTTATGTCATCTAAAGGTGATGCATTCATGCTAGATGTTGCCAATGAATCAACCACTTGGTTTTATTATTGGGGTATGGTAATAACATTAAAGGTAGTGAACATTTATATCAAATTCCATACCTTTTATTTGTAATTTTTAAGATAGGAAAATTTGCATTAGAATTTTCTCTTAATTTGGTTTATGACTAGCTCAAAATCCCTAAACACTGTGAGCTCCTTGACCCTATGTTTCAAATCCAAATGTAGCCCAAGGATCAAGGCCTTGTATTATGTAAGGTTATTAGTAAAAAATATTTGAAGTCTATAGGTGGTTAGGTGTCAATTTACCTATGGGTCAATCAAAAGGACTCCTACTTTAGAACCTTGATTGTAATAGGCCCCATCAAAGAATATCAACCATAAACCTGATATCTCAAGATCATTGCCAATTTCATGCTTAGCTAGTTTTATAGATAGGGTGTAAATCCCTAAGTTTAATAATATTTATTTCACCTTTTAAATTACAAAATTTTGTTTCTTGATCATGTGTTTCATCCTAGGTTCTCTATCTACTATGATTTAATTGATCATGCCTCTTTAGGGTTACCACATATGAGAAAAGAAGTAGCCATATACCCATTTAATGTCTTAGACCAATCCCTATGGAGAAGCATTCCATAATCTTCAAGGATTTATACCTCTTGGATGTCTATGAAATATTAGATACTAGGCTCAAACTCTAGTTACATATGAACATTTAAAAGCTAACCAACTAACTTAACCTTTGATTTATTTAGCTGGACCACTGCCTTGTATAATTTAAAAGGGACTAACCTTAAATTCTCAAAAATTCCCATGTGTATCATATCCAATAAATATCTTGATTTGACTAAGCAATTATGTAGATTATTCCCAAACAATTTGATAGTCATAAGGAAGGGAGGAACTTTAGTTTAATTCTTGTGGATGAATATAATTATGTAGGAAGTTTTATGTTTTATGTTTTAGTTGGATCAATTACTCTGAAAGTGAATGTTTTAGTTGGATCAACTACTCTAGAAGTGAATTCAGTAGTAGGTCTCATTGTTTAGTGATTTGGGAGAGCTCATGAAGTGTTATATTGGATTTTATTTTATTCTTGTCTTCTAATATATTATACCCCACCTTATTCTAAGCTATTTGTGCCCCTATAGGATCTTTTGACTCATTATGTTTTAGAGGTGGTAGGTCATTCCTAGATTTTGGATCAATAAAGGTGTTGTCATGATTTGCAAGAGTATAGGTGGTGGGGGATTGTTATTTTATCTAGTTCCTAAGGGAAAAAATGATTTTATAACTAATATAAGGTATGGACCTCACTAGTACTCTCCTCTAGTTCATTGTATTCTTGGCTAGGGAACTCTTTGGTTTCTAATACCATCATTATGCTTAGAGGTTTATTAGTGTTAGAGGTTTTTGAATGGTTTAGGACCACCTATTACTCCTCTATTTCTCATTGGAATATATTGATGACACTACATATTATATGTATTTGATTTTTTTATGTTGGATTGTCTTATGCACTTAGAACTAGTTTGGGTGGGCTATGTAAAAAATATTAATCTCAAGTAGTTTGCTAAGTGATGGATTTAGTTGAATATTAGGGTGATTGTAGGTATGCCTTTGGTAGGAAACATTTTTGTTGGATATTTCACCATTAGTGTTTCTCATTTATTTATAAAGACCCAAGAAATCATTGTTTAGCCTCTACATCATACATTAGATAATATACAACTAGTTATTGATAGACTCTTATGAAATGATCTAAACATTATTCATAGTGGTAAGTAGTTCCTAGCTACTGGATTGAGGCACTACTTCAATATTTAACAATGTGATGAATCTTAGGTGCTAATTAGGTACAACATCTCTTATTGGGAGTTGATTTATCACTAGCATGGGTTGAAACATTGGGACATTTTGGTTCACATTGGGGATGAGGTTTAAGGTAGCCAAACATGGAAATGCATTCAAAACATAAACTATTATTTGTCCTTGTGGGTTAAGTTGTTTGTAAAACTTAATGGATTTATCATAAGCTAGGGTTAGGTCTATTATTATGGGATTAAATCTTAAAAACTTGGCCAGCTAGGGGTCCATGTAATTCTTATACAATTTGAGTGTTATTTGAGCGTTGGGTTGATAAATCATGGTAACCTAACTATATATCTTTTGGAACATAGTGTTGAAATTTATGATGGGCTTATTTGGTTCCATCTTAATACATGTAAAATATTGGTAAAGGACATTAGGGTCAATGACTTGCCTAAACTGAGCCATAATGGTATTGTTAAATTGGTCCCATATCATGAAAAGGTCTTCAAATAGATTTAACAACCAATCTATGATGCATCCATCAAAGTAAATGGAAATAGTCTAAAATCCACATCCTCATGTTCGACATATGGGAGCTTGAGGGTAATTTTATATGAAGTCACATGCTCTTATGTCATCTATCCCAAATTGGATGTGAATCACAAGAGGTACTTTTATAGTTTTTTGGGAAGGTCATGGATGATTCTAGGGATGATAATAACTAACTTGGCTAACTAGGCCATCGGAGCATTCATTAGGGGTGGTCTATTTTTGGTAGACTACGAGGATGAACTAGTGGAAAAAACTAAAGGCCTCAATATAATTATATTACATAGGCTCTCCTATGAATATACAAGGGTGAGATAATCAACTTGTTGTGATTGAATCTAGATATGGTGATCCATATAATAGGCTCTATATTATTCAGGGGTAGATCAATAAGCTAATATTTGTTTATCAAGAGGCCCTCCTTATAGATCTAACTATTTTTTTGTGTTTGTTTGAATCACATAATAATGAAAAGAGTGTAAAAAGGGGTAGCAATACTTAATTAGTAAATAGTTCCTTCAAATCCCTCCTTCTAGCACCCATTGTGGTCTAGACCAAGATCCTACCCCAAGAAATAATTATGAGATTATGTGTTTGAATTTAATTTTGGGTTAATAAGGGACTTTCATCCTATATTTTAGGATTAAAGATAGCTCAATATAGGGTACTATTATCACTTTGAATTGTACCATTTGAGGAGGTGTTTCAATTAACCTCACACAATTGACATAATGGTAACTCTTTCAAGTTTTGGGTGACCTCTGACTAAAGTGAACCGCTAGAGTGGGATAGCTCCCTTGATTCTATTCCTAAACCAACACTACAGCTCAAATTTCAGGGAAAATGGAGAAAGAAAGCATGAAAGCAATAACTAAAAGGAGTAATGCATAAAATTTTAAGTTTCCTCTACGGCTATAGTTAATGCATCAATTAAGAGGGATAATCAATAGGTCTAGAAGAAGACACTAATGAAGGATTTCCACACATAACCTTTGTAAAACTACTTGAGACACACAATATGACCTAAAAAAATATGAATAAATAAAAAATGGGAAATAATGAAGAGGAAAAATTCAAAGAATTTGAACACTATCACTACCATTCATTTATAATTCATCATAAGAACACTAAATACAAGATGGAGAAGGAATAAATCAACTTGTATTCACTTCAAAATAAAGAATGAGTTTCAAGAGTACTTATATGGGGGTGGGGGAGAGAGAGAGAGAGAGAGAGAGAGAGAGAGAGAGAGAGAGAGAGAGAGAGAGAGAGAGAGAGAGAGAGAGAGAGAGAGAGAGAGAGAGAGAGAGAGAGAGAGAGAGGTTGTAGGAATCTTATGATGGTTATAATATAATAATAATACCAATTACAATCCCAATAAAAGGTGAAAAATAGTCCTATCATTCATATTCAACATGTGTTAAATTTTCTTTATGTGGATTCATTAAATGTGGCATAGGAGTGTTTCTTGGCCTTTTATGACTCAATATTTATCTCTTCAAATGTCCCTTTATTTATTGAGGAGTTACAAGCTTAGGTCTTGACACATGGTTTACTTACTCTCCTTAGCATATTTTTACACCATTTTTGACTCTTTCAATTCATTGTTAATATTGGTGAAAGTGAGAATTAAATAATAAAACTCTTCATACTATGATCTCTGCCATTATAACCTTTAAATTCATGCCTAAGCTTGTTTGATCTGATGAAATGTAACAGATACAAGTCTATCCACTCATACAAGGTCTAGTCTTTGTTTGAAGACTACCACAACAAATTATCAATCTCATGGATGTATTGTATAAGATAATTTAATCTCTTCCCAATATTATAGACCATATTTAAGTGATTAACTATGTATTAGGTATTCAAAACCTACTAGTAAGAGGTTTGGAGAGGGTTGTAGGTATTCATGTTATATAAGCTCTATATAAACTTCAAAACTATTTAGGGATATTTTCCATGTTTAGGTAATCCATCACTGATGTTTCAGGTGTCTTAGGTCCTTTTAGTGTCTTCAATATCATTTTAAACTTGAGACAAGCTTGAAAAATTGATATAGGCCTATATTTATCTTTGAAGGTTGTTAACACTATGAAGCTAGTGGACTGCATATGTAAAAACCCTTCAACACTGCATGTAGCCACTAAAATAGGCTCACATATATACATAGAGATTCACTCAAGGGTGATATTATATTTAAAAAAGATATCATTAATTTTATTTTTTCAATTGATGACCTTAATAAGGTTTGTAACATTGTCCTTTCAATACAAGCAAGGGATAATCTTCATCTTGACTAGGTTTAGTGACTTGAAACCTATCAGATCATCATGAAATCATATTTAATGGATGGTGTAAGGTCACTAAACCTATGTATAATCTTGGAAAGATTATTAAACTAGTTAGGAAGTCCAAACACACTTAAACCCCATGTAAACCAATCAAAATAGGTAGTTTTTAGCCTCTTTTCTATGTCTTTCCTTCCACACATGCAAAATTATTAACCCAATTGGTTATAATGAGGTGTGAATATGTAATAAAGGGTTTTAAATTAATTTAATGTGAATTGGAGTCAACTAAAGATCCATTTAAATTCATAAATCTCTTTGAGGGAGATAAATGTAATTTTGAGGTCTCCAATTTCTTAACAATTGTTCATAAACCTCTACCCCTTGATTGATTGACAAATATAAATAAATTTAAGTATTAATAACTTAAAAACATTACCTAATGACATTTTTATGCATGTACTTAATCAGATAACTTCTCACATGAGAAAGATGACCTTCTCAAGCTTGTAAACATGTAGGTGAAGGTCGAGATAGGTGTTTTATACCAAAAAAGTTATTTTCATTATTATTTTCAGTTTTGAAACACCTAACTTGGGTTTGATACATGATATATTAGGTATAAAGGTGGTTTTTAAAATAACTTAACCCCCCTAATGTCTTTATGCCTTGATTTATCCATGATTGGTTTTTTTTGGTAGTTTAGGGTTTTAATCCTAATGGTCTTTAAATGATGGTTTATTCTCATCAACGCATGTAAAATAATTATTTAAACATTCCATATGGTATTTATAAATTATCAAAAACCTTAGAAACTCAATTATATTTTAAAACTTATTGTTTAAACTCATGTTTATACATATAACATTGATCTTGACCTTGATCTCACTTGCTTGTAACTTGTGTTAGAGGAGATTAGTGTAGGGGATAAACTATTGTATTTATTTTATGGATTTTATTATCAAGATAAACATAAAAATAATTTATTATATACCTCACTTTTGGGTTTAGGTCTATTCCTTACTTTTTTATACTAGAAACCTTGTCCAAGAACACTAAAATAATGGTCTTCATGGCTTAATGAAGGCTTTTACAACTTGTTTTGTTTTATCTATGTGTACCATGTACTTCAAATTTAGTTTATAAATCCCTATGTTAGATGGATAAGTCCTTAAAACATGAAATATGTTCACCATAGGACTATTTTTCTCTCATTTGAGGCCTATATGCTTGAACTAGTCATCGAAAGCCACTTTGGAGATGAGTATATGATTGGGAAAACATGGAATGTTATGTGAGGGATTGGTGAAGATTCATACCATGTGTTTTTTCCCTTTTTCATAATTCCAACATGTCTAAATATTTTCAAATTAACCCAAAACTTACATCTTCTCTATGTTTGTAAACCTATACCTTCACATTTCACTCATTCATGTGTTATATGTTTGCTTGGATATGGTGTGAAAGAATAATTAGATTTTTTGAGGTTAGATAAAAATTTTATAGTTGTTTTAAATTTATATCATGGTGAAGAACACTTCACAACCCCAAATAACCCTACTTGTCATGTCAAAACTTGTAAAATAATGAAATTTCTTGTTAGTACAAGTATGATCAATGAGAGTTATTGTTAAGTTTGATGTTACAGAGACTATTATACCCATAGGAGATGTTTTCAAATCATTAATATGCATTCATCAATCTCATACATATATTTACAAGAAGAAAACTAAGATATTGGGGTTTAGTAGGGTTTAAGAGGCAATAAAGTTCTTAGTGATTGTTCATAGATCTCTGCCCTTCAAACATATAACTTTTACCATAGATTGGAAGACCATATGGGTAGTATCATTCTCCTTAGATCATTTATCCTAATAAATCTCCTCCTCTATGAACCAACATCATGAAAATGACCTTTGAACCTAAATATAAAATAGCATATGATTTTTTTTAAAATTATGATTTCACAAAAAAAAAATCCCATGTTTTGGCCTGCCAAATTTCTACAATTACCCTTCACCATATGAAAACAAATCATTTCCAAAAAAATACATTGAATATGTCATCGATGGTATAATTTTTTTCATGATTTCCTATTTTTCAACTATTTTTTCAATAGAACAAACAATGTTTATAATGATGTTTTAGAAAGGTTTATAAGAAAATAAGTTAACTCTAATATAATAATCCTTAATCAATAATTGCTTTTGAAGAAATTTCAAAGAACCTAAGGAAGACATGAAAATAACTAATGTATACATGTAACACTTTTCACTTTATCATTTACTATCATTTTATCTTGTTAGATTATTGATTGTTGATATCCCTTAGTACACACTTTAAAGAGTGAATTAGGAAAGGGGTGGCAGGACTCATGGCACTTTGAAATATATGTTACTATTATATCATGATTACACCATTACTACTATCAGTTTGGAATCATAATAATGTATTACCATCTCACTCGTCCACCTTATATTTATTTTTAATGTGATATCTCCTTAATATCTTATGACATTATCCATACCAATATCATTTATTTAGTGTATTTTACCCTTCCTATATTGTATCAACCAATCCAATTTAGTTCTGAGCTTGTCCTCTAACATATAATTGTATTGGCCTATTTGATACCATTCTCACTTAGTGTACCCCTTAAAGAGTGCACTAGGAAAGGTGTGGGTAAGGCTCATGGTGATTTTAAAGATATGTTGCTATTATATTATGATTACATCATTACTAATATTAGTTTAAAATTCTAATAATGTCCTATCACCTACCTTTTCGATCTTGTTTTTATTAAATTATGATAACTTACCTAAATACTTAGCATTAGCTAACTAAAATCATTTTTTATTTCATTTTATCCTTCATATATTATATAGACCAACCTGATATAGTTTTGAACATGTCTTCTAAAATTTAATTGTATTAGCTTGGTTGATAGCAACTTTTGTCAACTAACTTCTTTCAACCATATAAGTTAGGTTGATACTATCAGATTAGTATCTAGGGTTAGTTTTAAGTATTGTATTAGTATATATATATGGGTCATATTTCATTCATATCATATCATATAAACTCTATTAACTCTAGTTTCACTTTCACTTTCACTTTTATCCTAGGTCATATTCAGAGGAGTTTGTGGTCTAAAACCTTATTTTGAGGAAACTTGTGTTATGATGTTTTTGAAGGGAGTTCCTAGTTAAGGATATCTTATATATTTATTCATCCATTTTAATTCTTCAACCCACAAGATCTCTTAAAAATATCCAATTCAGACGAGGGGGATATTGATGCTCGATGGGTCCACCCTAAGGTAAGTATTTATAGCTATATGATCTTTCATTTATTTACATAGTAGATTAGATGTTTCTTGTTTCTTAGTGAATGAATGTGTGTGTATCCTTGTTTAGTATTTCTCTACATTGAATAAGTTGGTGTGGCTATAGGGTTTCTTAGACTTGTCATATTTAACCTTAGGTTACATAGACCCCCATTTGGTTGACCATTGCACCTTACCCAATTACCATCATTCAAACCTTTCTCCTCAATTCAGTTTACTTTACTTTCAAACTTACAATCATTTCTTACAATCACTTTACTTTCATATAGGTCTAGTGATAGTTACATTATTATGTCATAGACTTAGGATTTAGTACCCTTTCCTCTTGATATGTGTATTGTAGGTGAACCTCTTCTATATATATGGAATTCATAGGTCATTACTTGATAATATAAGTATTGTATGTTCTATTTGATTGACTTTATTTGAGTTCAAGTATATTGATATAGGGTAGTTGTAAGTTAATCCTATCATATGCATAGATTATGGTGAACCTAACATGAATACTATCCCACCTTTTAATGGATTAGATTCAAGTTATTCCTATATTTTAACCAAGAAACATGTTTCAAACCAACATATCTTTTATAACCTAACTTTATTGGCTAGCCTAATAACTTTATCTATCCACTTGTGAATGGTATCAACCTATGTGGTACCATTATGTGTCTTTCCATAATGTATCAACTAAATGGATAGAGTTATGTGTCTTTAAAAATACATTATCTAGGTTGATACATTTATTAGTCATCATTAGCATCATATTTTCCCTAAACTGTATCAACATGAACAAAATAGTCTATTTTTCTAGACTTGGTACCTAACTATATCATCCAAGTTAATACAGTAGTTTTTCTACAACCAATTTTTTCACATAAAATTTTCAAGAACACCATTGTAGGGAAATACTCATGGTGCAACTATACTACACCATTTATCATGGTTGAGTATCCCAATGATAATCTTCCCACATATGATGATAATTATAGTAAGAGCAAGGATTATCAATGTGGTCCTCCCATTTATGACAAATATCCCTACAAGATCCTAATAACATGACTTTTGACACTTTTCATATTGGAAAATATCCCCACAATTATCTTCCCCCTATGACACTAATGTTCCTTGAAATTATAGGTTTTCTCCCACTCATGACAAGTGGTATAAGATTATTTATTATCTCACCTTCATGACTTTTCACATGGCTAAAAATAAATATCATGATTTTCCTATCTAAGATGATTACTCTAATGGAGGTGAAGACTATAGCATGGAGTGGATGTTATAATTTATGATGATTATAACATGGACAAAATTCTATCATATGATTTTCACATATTTAGTAATCTAAAACATAAATAAATAAATGATGAACATGATTACATTAATGTTTACCAACCCTCGACCCCACCCTTATAATCATTATAAAGATGACTCATCAAACCTCAACTGACATTAAATATTTTGGTGTTAATTCATCAATTTATAAAGAACATCTAATTCAAATGCCTACCACCTTATGCATTATAGGTGATTATTATACTTAATCCTATATGAATATTCATAACTATCACAATTTAACTTTTCCTAAATCACCACTAAAATCATTTATTTACAACAATATAAGCTAGCTAGATACCATCAGTTTCACCCACCTATAGTCAACTACATCATCTATAACCTAAAATGTTTTAATACAATTATTTTTCCTCCAACCAACTACATTAGACATGACCCAGGATGTCTTGATACTGTTCTTTTTCCTCTAGCCAACTACATCAACCATTATCCAAAATGTGATGATATAATTATTTTTTGTCTAGCTAACTACATCATCCATGACATATAATATGTTGATATAGTTCTATCTATTTCAACCAACTACACTAGCCATGACCGAAGATGTGTTGATACAATCAATTTTAATACTATTTCATCATACTATATCAAACTAGATAACATAGTTAATTATAGTCCTATTTCATCAAAACATGTTGACCTAATGATACAATCAATTTGAATCTTGTTTCATCATATTGTATCTACCTATCCAATATAGTCTATATGCAATGGGAAATGTAGTAGATCTATAAGTAAATCATAACTTGGAGAAGATAAATCTTAATTACACTTCTGATTTAGGATGCATTAGATAACTAGGGTCATGACCAATATGGATCCACTAGACCTAGTTAGGGTATCTCTCACCACAAATAATATCATTGGGGAGGTTTACAAATCCTATAATCAAGAAAAGCTATGTATTAACCCTAATTAGGTCCTATGTTTGCATATTCACTAAATTAATAACAAGTAAAGTAATATCTAATCTAGTTGTGAAATAAAGTGGGGTTAGTAAACATAAATGTAAACATGACTAGTATAATCATATTTAAGCTTTGTATAGGTAAAACCCTAATGCATAGAGAGAGAGTAATATATTAAAAAGCCATTACTTATGATACTTCTATCTACTAAAGAGAGGAACAAAGTTTGAGATACTTACCTTGAAGATGAACCCATTAAGACTCAATCTCTCCCTTAGCCAAAGGATATTTACAAGAGTTTGTTGTGTTTTTTAAGGATTAATAAAAAGGACAAAGCATCCAAGACTTCTCCATAAGACAATATTCTTCTCCAAGTATAAACCCTAAGCTAAGACTCCTCAAGTAGAATGGTAAAAGAGTAGATTGTAAAGAAGTGCAGATGAATAATTAAATCTTGTTGTCTCTCTAAGAATGGTGAAATAGATGTTTTTATATAGGTGTATATAAACCTAAACCCTATTGTAATTTTAGTCTAATAAGGTTTAGTTAGTATCATAATTTACAAAACACACACTAGGTCAGGGACTAGGTCAACCAGGGGATAACCTAGACCTTAATGAGTTTTGTCAATAAGAATACAAGGTCAATGTGGCTGACTATGTAATGTAAACTATGAAAAAGGTGTTTTAGGTTAGTGAAGGGATAATTTAGGTGGTAAGTGACTAGAGTAGGTGCAAAATTTGAGGGAAATCTTAAAGGAATGTTTTTAGGAGTTGGTTGGATTGATATAAAGTGGTAAAAAGGGACAATAATCTTGTAAAGAACCAATGGTCTACCCACCCCTTTCTTGGTGTGCCCCTTAAGGTGTGCACTTAGAGAGATTGAGACTCAACATGTTCTTGCAATATATAAAGCATTAGTGATTAATAAATTCTAAAAATATTATGTATATACATATGCCCACTCGAAGCTCATCATGTGTCACTCAGGTGTAACACGAGATGGTGCTTTGATAAATAATATAGTAACACATAAATCTAAGGCAAAAAATATTTTTACTATTTTAAATCATAATATAATACAAATCAAATGACTGAAAGGGAAACAACTAAAAAAGTAAAATGTATGCATACCTTGACTTACCTTTATTATTGGATGGTTGTCTGCTGTGTTTATAGTTTTGATTGTGGAGGGTCCAAAGACTCCTTTTGAAAAACCCATGATGTAAAAAATTAAATATATATAACAAAAAAATAAGGAAACCTAAAGTAATTGATGCTATGTGGATAGCATGTACTTCAAAATATAACAAGCTAGGGTGATAAGTGTTATATTAGACCAAATAACCAAGTCAAAATTTGTAGTGAATCTAGTAACCAAAAACCCAAGACTATTAAAGACCAAAAAAATTGAAAAAAGTATACCTTAAGTAAGAAAGGCAAACTCACCAAGTCAAACCAAGTATACATGTCAAAAAGGATGGTAATCAATCATCAATGTGAAATCAGTAACAATGCTTACTTAAATAAAGATGGGCAAACAAAAAAATGGTAAAACAAAATTGATGAGTGAGAAGTAACAATATTGATTCAATCATCAATGGAAAAATTGAATGAAATTAGAAACATAATAAAGTGTCCACAAAAATGGTGGTACAAAAATAACAAAGGATAAAAGAAATCAACGCATATATATAAATTTAGAGCCATAGTGTAAATAATTTAATCCATAGTTTATCAATCATATTATTTTGTTTTAAGTATAGATAAAATTTGAAACAAAGTAGTTCTATCATGTTTTTAATATCTTAAGAATAGGGAATATAGAAGAGGGTAAAATAGATTTAAAATCACACATGCTTGTCAAAGGGGGAAATAAAATTGGTGGAGGGAATAATGAAAGAAAAACCAAGGTAGAGGGGCTCTTTAATGAAATCAAGACACTCAAATTAGGTTTGTCAAAACAAGAGGACTTTTGAATTTAAGGACTCTAAATAAATTCTCTTAACCACAAAAGTCTTAGGTCAATAAATGAAGTATGTAGATCATCCCATGAAGGCTATATGCATAAAAATTAAAATAGACCTACCTTCCCATAATGTGTTCCCTATTCCTCATGACCCATTATAGATCTATCATTATTATATGAATATTGGGTACTTACATGAGAAACTATGTAGCACAATAAATTTTATTGAATTCTCATATTCTAATCTATTATCCTACCACACCTTAATGGACCTTGGCTTGATTGTGAGGCCAACTATGGAGTTTGAACTTTGATTGGAGATATGAGATGTACTTGTAATCTTGTATTTTGGTGTGATGTTGAATTTTGAAATTGATATGTTACCTTTTTTATATCATTTCCTTTTATTTCAAATGATTTTTCTTTTAACATTTTCTATGGATTTTTCTATTCCTCCTCCATATGGATTTGAAAGACCAAACATGGGTGTTGAAGATAAATTTCATTTTAATACTTGGGACTTGGTTGATAATAGAGAGAACTCAGAGGGAATGGTGTATAAGAGTCTTGTAAATTCAGGTGAAATAAAAGTGTTTTTTTGACTTCGACCTTTTTTATCCAATGTGGAGTGGAAGGAAAGAAAATCAAGAAGAGTGAAACATGAAACAATTTGAATGAATTCAAATCACAAAAAATGTGACAAAGGGTGGGAAAGGGATACAATGATAGTAAAGTATGATTCCTTACCATAATAATGATGGGAATGTAGGAAAACATTCTATCATATATTGTTTTGAAAATTTCATCTATCAAAAGAAGAAAAAATTAAAGCTGAGAACAAAGATCCAAAACTCATAACCATTGAAAAACACATTCTAGATAAGGAATGAAAAGATGGTGATTTTATGAGGAAAGCCAGGTCTTATCCATTGTCTTACATTGAAATTCATAAAAGAGAAAACCAATGTGTGTAAAAATGATGTGAAAAATAAATAAATAAGAAAAAGATGGTATTTGTGAGGAAGGGCATGTCCTATCCATGGTCCTACATTATAACTCACAAGAGATAAATCTAAGGGAAGCCAAAAAGAATAATTTTGGAAGTGATAAAATAAAGAGGAAAATAAGTTGGAAATAATGAGGAATACTATATCCTATCCATAATTTTACAATATAACTCATGAAGAAAAAGGAAAAACTAAAAGACCAAAATAGAAGGACTAAGTTTTGTGAAAACAAAGAACTAATACAGAGGGTAAGACTGGTATAAGTATCATAAAAAAGAGTGTTAGTTAGATATAATATATAATTTATGACAATAAGGTAAGGATTTAGGCAAAGTAGTTCTTGAGGAATTGTGTATTGGTGGGCTGTTTGAAAATATGATTTTCATTAGTTTGAAGGCGATATGTACTTAGACTAAGAATATCTTTGACTAAATAAGGGCCCCACCATTTTTGGGTGTATTTAATTTTTTTTCATGTATGTATTCCAGTTTAAACACAATATTACCAACATTAAATGTGAAAACTTTAACTCAGTTGTTATGTTGTTTGGCAATACGGGCATTGTATCAACAATTATATTATAAAGTAGAAAGATGGTGCTCATCAAGTAGATCAAGAGAATGAAGGAAAAATTCACATAATTATTCAGTGGGTATGATACCATGAATAGAAATAAAAAGATAGGGAAGATCAACTTCTAATGGGAGGATTGATTCAAAACCATAGACTACAGATAATGTCATTGCCCTAGTGGTAGTGTATATGCTAGTGCAATAGGCCCAAAGAACGAGATATAGATGAAGGTGTCAATATATATAGGTTTCAAGAACTGTATATTGGAAAATTTTATTAATAATTTTTTTATGGCTTCAACTTGGCCATTACATTATGGGTGGTAGGGTGTGGATAATTTGTGATTGATTTTAAATTTAGCATAGAGTTGTTTGACATCTTTGTTTTTGAAATTACCACCATTATTTGAAATGATAGTATGAGGGACACTAAATTAGTTAATGATTTGATTTAGGATGAATTTGGAGATGATGGTATCAGTGACATTGACAATGGGTATATCTTCAACCTATTTAATAAAATATTTTTTGGTTGTGATTATAAATAGATGCCCATATTGAGATTGAGGTAATTTGCCTATGAGATCTAATCTTCAAATGGAGAATGTCTAGGGAGATTATATGGCTTTAATCTCAAATGGAGGTACATGAAATAGATCATCATGAATATAGAAGGGAGTACGCTTTTTATAAAATCTAATGGCATCTTCTTCAAGAGTGGGCCAAAAGTATCCCATATATAGGCATTTATAGGCTGTAACATGTCCACTATAGTGGCCATGACGAATACCCCCATGTGTTTGTTCAAGAATAAGATGAAACTCATATTTTATAACATATAAGAGAAAGGTAACCTCATCATTTTGATAATATAGGATGTTATATCAAAATACAAACTTAAAATCTTATTTACAAATGCGAGTCTTTTTTTAGGAATTAAGGTTTGGAGGATAAGTTTGGTGTTCCGAAAATTCAATGATATATTTGTACCATAGGATTTGGTGAATGGTGATAGCCTCAATGTGGTAGATAAACAAATCTTGTGGCTGAATATAATATGGATATTTTATTATTTGGATGAGGACAGTTGGATCGTTAAGAACTTTGTAGATGAAAAAGAGATGCTGAAGAAGCAAAGGAATCAAAAATAGAATTTTGATCTTGAGGGATAGGTTCAATGGTGAAAGAAACAAAATATTTGGATAGGTTAGTTGTAATTTGATGATAATAAATGCTATTCATAATTTTTCATTGGCAATCATAATGACTTGGTGGCAAATTAGTTAAGAGTCTCCTAAAGGATGTAGGTATTAGATATCTTGATCAAGGGATGCTCTCATGCCTAAGATTAAAGGTTCATACTCTACCATGTTGTTAGTGACATTAATTGTGAGAAAAAATTCTAATGGGATGATTTTTGCAAGAGGGATCATGAATATACTACCTGACCAACTCCTTTAAGGAATTTACCACCATCAAAATGAACGGTCAAAGCATCCTTATGTAAATCAACATTAATTTCAAGAAGTTTTTTGATAACTACTTTTGGTTTAGTAGTATCAGGGAAGATAGTGGACTCATTGAGATTACCTACTTCTAGGTCAATAGTGAATTCATGAAAGTAATGTTTAAGGGTTATGGCCTGGTTGACACCTTCAATGTAGAGAATATTAACATTGGGAAGACTATATTGAAGGTGGTTGATAACAGACATAGGATCTATAACAAGTTGATTAGCAATGATCTATCTTTTGATAATTTTTTGGGTAATAATTTGGAAATCAAATTCTATGAGAAGGACCATCTACTTGTCAATTCTAACTCTAGGATGGAGTTATTTGGAGAAGAAGTGACAAAGTGGATCATAATGAATGATAATGTAAGTGGTTTGACAAAGAAGATAATGTCAAAGTTTTTCAGTAATAAAATAAATGAAACAGCAATCACATTTGAATTTTGTCTAATGTTTCTCATAATCAATAAGTATTTGACTGATATAGTATATGTCATATTCCCTTTAAGTATCATCTTATTGGGAAATCATTGCACCAATTGATATGGGTGTAGAAGAGGTATATAAGAATAATAGATGATTGTTTAAAGGGTGATGAAGAGTAAGTGCGTAAATCAATTATTCTTTCATATTATCAAATGCTTTTTGATAGGGATCCATTCATTCTAAGGCATTACCTTTCTTAAGAAGAGAATTGATTGAATAGATATGGTAATCCATTTTGGAAATGAAGAATCTAATTACACAAGTTTACTGAGGAAAGTGTGAATGTTTAGAATGGATCGAGGGATGGGAATGTTGATGATAGAATTAATCTTGGCTGGGTTGACATTAATGCCATGAAGGGAGACTAAGAATCCTAAGAGTTGCTAGATGTGGCACTAAAAACACATTTGTAAGGATTTAGTCTAAATTTATATTTAGGGAGGTGGTTGAATATGATATCAAGATTAGATAGATGAGTCTTTTGACATTTATATTTAGAAAGAGGTCATCCACATAGGTTTATATAATTTTATGAATAAGATCACAAAAGATGTGAGTCATTTCCCATTGATAGGTATCTCTAGCATTTTTGAGGCTGAAGGGAATTTTCATCGTAATAATATGTTCCCCATTATATGGTGAAAGTTGTCTTATGTTGTTCTTAAGGGGTAATGTGAATTTGGTTATAACCTGAGAAACCATCTATAAGAGATAACATTTCATAGCTAGCTATCGAATTAGTGATGGCATCTATTAAAGGTAGAAGTAAATTAACCTTAGGACAATCAAGATTAGGATTACAAAAATTGATGCAAATGTAAATGACCATGGTGACCTTATTATGAACAAGACTATGTTAGAAACCCATTCAGAATAGTCCATGTGTTTGATAAACTTAGCATCAAGAAGCTTGATGATTTCTTTATGGCCTAAGGTGGAAACTTTGGGTGGAAATTTTTATTTATTTTATCACATGGGTTTGGCATTGGGATAAGTGATGATATTATGCACCACAATGCTATTGTAAATACCCAACATGTTTTCATAGGACCATATAAAGATCTCATGATATTTATCAAAGAATAATCTAAAGTTATCATGTTTAGTAGGTGTAAGTTCATGAGAAACTATTATTGGTTGAGGACATAATGGAGTACCATATATGATGTGATTAGTTTCTTTGATAAGCATAGCATTTCAAATTTGGAAATGATATGGTATATTAAGTAAATGGGGAATTGGATTTTCTATAGGGTCAATGCTAGTGATGAAGTTATTGAAACAAGGGGCATTGTTGTGGAAATTCTTGATTTTTTGATGTTGTTGAAGAATTTGAGGTTCTCAGGCATGGATTAATTCAAGAATGGATTCATATCTAGTTAAAGTGGTAAGAGGACTATAATAATCAACATCTACTTGGAGATCAAGAATTTGATTGCCATGGAGATCATATTTAGAATGTATTTGATGGACATCTATGGCTTTGGCATCTAATGTAACCTCAGGAATAGGAGTAGGCTGATTGGATCAGATTGGTGTATCATTAGCTTCTTTGATATGGGAAGAATTAGGTGCAATGATAGGAAATATAGGTGGTAGAAAAGATGCAATAAATTATGGATGTTTAGAAGGTATGATTTGTTTGACCACCTAAGGAGTATTAATAAATGGAGAATTAATGGGATGTACATGACTTTCGAGAGCTAATTCAAAATATATTGAAATGGTGTGAACATCATGGTTAAAATCATTTATCTGGGATAAAGTTTTTTGTTAATACTGAACATCCAAGTCTTGGGATTAAGCTAGGGCCATGATGTAGTTATCATCATAGGTTGGATAAATGGCACATGCTAGAGATTCAAGAAGATTTTCAAAAGAGGAAATTCTAAGATCACTAAATTTGTGTGGAAACATGCTTAAAGGATCTTGGAATTATTTGGCTACTCCATAGTCATTATATGTGAAGGTATTTTTTGGGTAAAAAACCTCTTAGGCATTAGATGGAGGGGAAAATAAATGATCTCATCAATGAGAGGAATAGAGCAATCATGAGGTAATAAAGGAGGAGTCCAATCTAAGATATAATGAGGTAGCTTATTAGTATTACAAGTATATTTCAATTCATTAGGTTCATCATCATTCAAAGAACAAGAGTGCCCTATAAGTTTTGATTAATGTTGATAAATTGAGGCAAGGGAGCATTGTTGATTGTGGGAATAGTAGAAATATGATATTGAGATTAAAGATTGGGAAGTTGAATACTCTAAGAGTTGGGATCAGCCTTATTTTTATACCATTTTACATTATGTAGGAACTTGATGCATTAGATACTATAAGAGGTGATGGCCCTCATTCTATGAGTCCAAGGGTGGCTTATAAGTATATTTTAAGATAGGGGAAAGTCAAGGAACATAAGTTTAGTTTGAACAGTCTTAGGTTGAATTATTAGTGGAAGATAAATACAATTGAGTGGATTTTGATTAGTTTTATCAAATCCATGATAGGTTAGGTTTATTTGCTTAAGATGATCCTTATTATAGCTAAGTTGTTGGATGATGTATAAATATGTCACATTAATATTCAGTCCTTAGTCAAATAAAAATTTATGAATAAGGGTAGTATTAATGGCTACTTTAATGAATAGGGGTGGATCATATATGAAAACAGGATCTCATCATTAATCACGTCTTCTTCAATAAATTCAATAGAAGGGTTGGACGAAGGAAAAATGGATTCAATGGTATGCACGTTGGTGGGTTGAGGCTCGATAGAGGGTGGCTCTTCATCTATAGAAGATGGATCTTCAATTTCTTATAATTATTATATGAGGAACTTACGATTATAAGGGGAGGTAAAAACTAACTCCATAATGGGAATCTTGCAAGGCATGGAGTTAATTTATTCAATAAAGTTCCAATGAGATTTAGAAGAAGAACTAGTGTGAGGTTTAGAAGGTAAGGTAGATTTGGAAGGAATGGAAGTGGTTAGGGGTTTAAGTGGTGAGGTTCCTTATTAGCTTCCAAAGATAAAGGAGTAGTTTTAGTATCTTTTATAAGTTTCTCTTCCAAATATGGTTTCTTAGGTTTAGTGACAGGATCTTTGTGATTTGGTTTGTGATAATAGTTAACCTTAGTAATGTTAACATATTGATAATTATTATAATATTGGTCACAATCAACATCAATAACTCAAAAATCCTTATTTTTTTATTAGTAGACGTGTGAAAATATTTTTGGTTATTAGAAGAGCACCTTTGGTTGCTTGTCATGTTTGAGAGGTGGTGTTGTATTCTTGATGATGGAGTTGGATCATGGATTCATGATTGAAGGAATCACAAAGCATATATGATATAACAAATTCGATAAGCCCTCTACAAGGTTCATGGTAATGACCATTGTTGGCATGGAACCAACAAAATTGATTAGAGTCATACTATTTAGGAGGATTATTAGGATAAGTAATGGGTTTAGAGGGAACTAAGAATTATTTTATTTGATTCATAGTTAGTGGTATGTTATAATATATGAAATTTTCAGATTTGAAAACTCTTGGTTTAGTTTGAGGAGTATTTACAATGATGTAATTATTATAAGTTTGAAAATATCCCTTAAGGAATTATGTATTAGGTTCAAATTGATTCATGAGGAAGTCTTGATGTTTTGTTTGGCCAATAGTTTTGTTAATTGTTTGAGGGGCAAAAGTTTGAACATTATAATGAAGTGGAGGAGTTAAATTAGTTATGAAGAGTTTAAAATATTATCATCAGTCATGTTATGGTTGGCCTTATGGGCCAGAGATTTCCATCATTTGATAAAATCATGAGATGATTTGGTGGGAGATTGCTAGCATTGATGAAAAGGCTAAAGAAATTTCTAGGAAGGTCATTGTGTTGAAATTATTTAATGAAAGGATTCACTAAATCCTCAAGTTTACAAATGGAATGTTGGGGAAGTTGGTTGTACCATTCCAATATATTGTTATTGAAGGTTTTAACTAGAAGTTTAATTGTGGTAAAAGTATTAGTTTGGATCCACTCTTTATAAATATTATCAAATGCTTTAAGAAAGGATGTAGAATCTTTAGTCCCGTCATACTTGATAGTTGGAGAGATATTACAAATATCAATGGACATGATGAAAGGAGATAAAGTTTCATTTTTTATGTTTTGAAGGATTTTGTTATTCATGATAGGTTTAGAAATAACATCTCTTGAGGTATCTGTAAGATGTGGAGGAATATAATTTTGATTAGTTTGAGGAATTAGAACTAGAGATTGATTAGCATTATTGATCAAATGATGTTGTAATTATTGCTCATTTAAGAGGTGTTAGAAGATTGCATTATGTTTATTTTTTGTATTACTTATTCAAGAAGTTGAGTCATATTTGTTGGCAGGTTAGTGTTTGTAGGAGTCCTCAAATTGATATTAGGGGAGGGTTATTAGGAGGTGGATTACTAGTGGGATTGTTGGATAGACTTGTGTCAACTTCTCCAACATTATGTTGAAAAGCTTAAAGATAATAATTGTCTTGATAGGTACAAAAAAGATCGGATCCACCTACTTCATCTTGAGCTGTGATTTAAACCATGTTACAATCCATATATGGAGGGGAAGAGGTACTCTAAGAGTGAGGGTTCCCCTGGGAGGTGAAGAAAGGGAGAAAATAATACCCCATATATTGTCTAAATGGATTCAAGTTGTCTAAGAAGATTCTAATAGGGGATTTCATGATGTTTTGAGGAAATGAACATAATTTTAAGAAATAAGAAAGAGAAAGGAGGGATAGTGAACTAAGATAGATAGAAAAGGAATTCAACCATATAAAGAACGAGATCAGCAAATAGAAGAGTAAGGTCAACAATCAAATACAAGGTTGAATGGGTTGATAGAATATTGATGAAAAAGGGGATAAGAAGAGTATAAAGTAAATGAGATCAATTGTGTACTGTTGGACATTAGGTATAAGAGTATAGAGTCAATTGGGTGTACTGTAGATTACTAGATAAAAGGAAAAAGAGATAGATAAGAGACATAGTCATGTTGGTTGAATATGTACTTTTGATAGGAAGAAAGATAGAGCATGTAAGAGACTAGATCGACTAGAATAATAGTGTTTTGAAATAAGGTAAAATTTTGAAATATAATTGAAGAAAGAAATGGAAGTAAACATACAAATATTTAGATCAATGTGAGTGATCCAATTGGGTAACATACGACAAAACCTCACACCAATGTTGGCCAATACAAGTTTTTACAATACAACACAATGATCAGAGAGTAAAAAATCAAATGCTAACTAAGTGGTCCTCCTATGTGTGTTATTAGATTATTAGAAAGTATTGATTTAAGTGTGATAGGAAATTTGACTAAAAATAGGGAACTAGAAATCAATCTATAGATGGTTTCAGGACATTTAAGCTAAAAGGGATATATGTTGGCAATGGTACTAGCTTGGTATTGGGGCCTCCACCCCACTTCATAATCCCATAATGATAAGATTATTCGGTGATTTAACAATATATACCTTTAACCACATATTCATCTTTGGCTAGAAAACCAATTTAGCTTCCCCCTTAGTGATGAAATCCAAGTAGGTTGGCCTTGGGAAGACAAATGTTAAATGCATTTTGAATATTGTGTGATTTGGTAGTGTGTGAAAAATAGAAAAATAGTATAACTAAATTATAATTTGAAAAACCATCTATCTAGACTATGTGAGTTACTATAAACATGTAAATAGATGAGAATGAAAGTGTGAATTAATTACTATCAAATATTTGTTAATTCACAAATTTAGAATAGTACAGAATCAGTTCAGATGACACTATATGTAAATAATTAAAAAAATAGAGTTGACTAGGTCTCTACTATTTTGTGGAATAAAGATTATTTATTAATAGATTTGAATAGGTAAACTCAGTCTTTTAGATAAAAGACAGGCTAGAGAACTAAGTTGACTAGGTCAAATTAATTTATTGTAGGGTTGTAATTTTGAAGAATGTTAACTTGCATAAAATACAATTGGAAGGAAATACTAAAGTGAGAAAGAGGTAAAGAGAGGAACCTGGGTGGATTAGAAGATTAGGACTATAAATTTTATGTTTAATTTCCTTGAATGTCGCTTTAAAAGTCTACAAATTAAGTCGATTGGTTCAACCCAGTTCTACAAAACCTTATATGTTGAAGAAGGATAATAAGACTAGGTTGACCTGTTTGACCTAGTTTGTTGATCTAGATGCTATAAGAGAGACTAAGTAAACATTTTCAACCTAATTTTTTGATCTAGATACTGGAAAAGAGAATAAGATGATAGAGTTGACCAATTCAACTTAGTTTTTTGATCTAGATGTTGACAGAGAAACTAAAGTGATAAAGTTGACCTATTTGACCTTGTATTCTTATCTGGGACTGAAGAAGAGTATCATGTTAAGTTCTTCAATATAGTAACCTATATATGATGAAGACATAAAAAAAAATAACATAGTAATTTTTATGTGATTATGTGTTAAACATGCACACATAAAGTTAAAACTATATCTAATGGTTCGATATAGTATCATAAATATAAAAAATAGTAAGATGATAGAAAAGAAAGCATGAAAGAAAACCTACAAGGGTTAGATTCACATCAAGTTCACTAGAATATATGTAATGGGAAATGTAATAGATCTATAAATTAATATTATCTTAGATAAGATAAATACTACTTACACTTCTAATTGGGAATACATTAGATAATCATGGTCATGACTAATATGGATCTGTTAGACCTATCCAAGGGATCTCTTACCAAAAGTAATATAACTAAGGAGGCTTCTAAAGTCTCTAGTAAATAAAAACTACATAGTAAACCTAACTAGGTCCTATGTTTTCATATTCACTAAACTAATACCAAGTAAATTAAAATCTAGTCTAGTGCTCACCAAAGCTTGTGGCACACAGTGGGTTTAGTAAACATTGAAGTAAATATGCATAAGATAATCTTATTTAAGCTATGTATAGGTAAAACCCTAATGCATAGAAAGTGATATATTTAAAATCCATTACTTATACTACTTATATCTACTAAAGAGAGGAGTAAAGTTATAGATACTTACCTTGAAGATGAACCCATTGATAGCCAATCTCTTCCTTGGACAAAGGTGCTTCTCAAGATATTATTTTGGTTTATAAATATCACTAAGAAAGGTTAAATCATCCAAGACTTCTATGAGACAAGATTCTTATCTAAGTATAAACCCTAAGCTAAGAATCCTCAAGTAAAATGATGGAAGAGTATATTGTGAAGAAGCACAAATGGATAATTAACTCTTACTACCTCTATAATAATGGAAAATGTGGATGTGTTCATATAAGTGGATATAACCCTAAACCCTTCCTAAAGTTTAGGATGACAAGGTCAATCCAGTTGAACTAGTATCATAATTGATAAAAAATAAACTAGGACATGGACTAGGTTAGCTAGAGGTCGACCTAAACCCTAATGATCTTTATCAATAAGAATACAAGGTCGATGTGGCTAATTGTGTAATGTAAACCATCAAAAGGGGGTTTTAGGTTATGAAAGGGATAATATAAGTGGTTAGTGACCAAAGGAGGGTGAAAATAGGAGTAAAATCTTAGGAGAATGTTTTTACGAGTTTATTGGATTGATAACAAGTGGTAAAAAGGTGAAAACAATCTTACAAAGCACAAATGGTATGCCCACCCCTTTCCTGGTGCATCCCTTAAGGTTTGCACTCAGAGAGATTGAGACTCGATAGGTTTTTTCAAGATAGAAATCATAAGTAATTAATAAAATTTGAAAATATTATGTATATACATAGACAATTTCAGTTATGTTTCATCACATTATAATAGCATGGATGATACATTAAATTTTAGTTTTATTTCATTAGAATGTATTAACCTCGATGATATAATCAATTTCAATCTTGTTTATGAAGATTGCATCGAACTAGTCAATGTCATACATCATAATTCTATATCACCTCCTAAACATCCTAATATTTTCTTAGATTCTACTTTTCCTACTATAACACTGCATCACAAATATTTTGGCATCATTTTTAGGCATGTCAATCTTGAGGTTAACTCTAATCCACCAACATCCCACAAGTTAGATCATCTTTTAATGCCTAATATATTATTATAATATATTTTGGGGCATCTTGAGATACCCATCCTTTTATTACTACACATATTTGGGGACATTATTTATCCCACCCTTCAACCTTTGGGACATGTTGTGATGCCCATCCTTAATCTTATATATGATTTTGGGGCATATTATAATGCCTATCCTCATTCCCTTGGCTTCTTAATCTCTCATCCTTACCATGAGGTAGAAATCAATAACCTTTCACATATTAATAATAAATAAATTAAACTTTAATAAAAAATTTGTGACACGTATGCTCACATTTCACATGCTATTATTTGATATAATCATTAACATATATTTGTATCATCATTTTGTCTCATTATTATTTGATTTTCCACATTTCATTTACTTCTCCACTCTTTTGGGATGATTGCTTGAACCATTGCATATTTTTTAGTTCTTTGGTATCTTTACAACCAACATTAGATTCACACGAGGATCTTAGGTATCACATTCAGGTTTTATATCATTGTTTCCTTTTTGGTTATTTCGTATATTTTTTTAATTTGATCTTAGATTTACCTGAGGATCTTAGGTGTCACCTTCAAGTTATATATTAATATTATGTATATACATAGACAATTTCAGTTATGTTTCATCACATTATATCAGCATGGATGATACATTAAATTTTAGTTTTATTTCATTAGAATGTATTGACCTCAATGATACAATCAATTTCAGTCTTGTTTCTGAAGACTGCATCGAACTAGTCAATGCCATACATCATAATTCTATATCACCTCCTAAACATCTTAATATTTCCTTAGATTCTACTTTTCCTACTATAACACTTCATAACAAATATTTTGACATCATTTCTAGGAATGTCAATCTTGAGGTTCACTCTAATCCACCTGCATCCCAAAAGTTAGATCATCTTTTAATGCCTATTAAATTATTATAATATATTTTGGGGCATCTTGAGATACCCATCCTTTTATTACTACACATATTTGGGGACATTATTTATCCCACCCTTCAACCTTTGGGACATGTTGTGATGTCGATCCTTAATCTTATGTATGATTTTGGGGCATATTATAATGCATATCCTCATTCCCTTGGATTCTTAATCTCTCATATTTACCATGAGTTAGAAATCAATAACCTTTCACATATTAATAATAAATAAATTCAACTTTAATAAAAAAATTTGACACGTATGCTCACATTTCACATGATATTATTTGATATAATCATTAACATATATTTGTGTTATCATTTTGTCTCATTATTATTTGATTTTCCACATTTCATTTATTTCTCCCCTCTTTTGGGATGATTGCTTGCACCATTTCATATTTTTTAGTTTTTTGGTATCTTTAAAACTGACAATAGATTCACACAAGGATCTTAGGTATCACCTTCATGTTTTATATCATTGTTTCCTTTTTGGTTATTTAGTATATTTTTTTTTAATTTGATCTTAGATTCACCTAAGGATGTTAGGTGTCACCTTCAAGTTATATATTAATTTTATTTACACCATTGTTTCATTTTTGGTTCTATGGTATTTATATGTTAGATCTTTACTTCCTTTATTATTCTCAGGTATCACCTTGGGTTTTGTTTCACATTATAATTAGCTTATTATTACATTTTAAAACTTAGGTAACACCTTTAGGTTTATTTCTATCACATTTATTCATATTTTTATCATTTTTTCCTGGACTCATTTTGATTCTTTGGCCCTTCTTTACTTTTCCCCTCTTTTGGGATGATTACTAATTTCACTAGTGCTTGTGTTAGATCCCTTATAGGTTAGATGGATTCTATGGTGACATGACTATCATATCATAGCCTCATCTCTTTCAAAGCATTATTTTCCATCCTTGTGATCAGCTATAAGTATATTCCTTATTTTATCATTTTTATTACTTTAATAAGCATTCTTTCTTTCACTTGAGGCACAGGTAAGTTGGTATTGAGATTTCACACTTACATGTGACGAAATTATAGGACTATTTAAGCATCATGGTCTTTAGGTCCTCCCTCATATTAGATAAGCATAATATTTCTTGTGTTAACTACCTATTTCACCTATGTTTATCTTTGTGAATCTATATAGAGGAAGAGAAAAATCCAAAATAATTACTATCAAAAAAATATCAAAAGGAAAATTTTATCATATTTTTCAGGTTTGTTTTTCCTTCTACACATTGGGTACCTTCCATCACCTATGACATATGTAATGTTTTTTACAATAAAGTGAAGATACATATTTTAATTTTATGTAATTTCATTTAATTTAAGTTATTTGTGTATTTCATTTTAGTTATATTAGTGTGTTGTGTTTTTTTCCAAAGAATCATCCCATGTTACACTATTATGACATGTGATGAAATTTGGGTGGGGCATATGTATATATATATAATATTTTTCACTTTATCATTTAATGATTATTTATCTTACAAAAAATTATTGTGCATCAATATCTATGAGTGCATGCCTTAAAGTGTGAACTAGGAGAGGGGTGGGAAAGGCTCATGGTATTTTTGATAAATATTACTATTATATCATCATTACACCATTACTACTATCAGTTTAACCTATTGAGAATGTGTTACCATCTACCTCTTCCATCTTGTCTCTATTTAGTTTTGCTATATTCCCTATATATTATGGTTGTCGATGCTAAAATCTGATTTATATAGCACCTCATCTTTCCACACTTGGAAAATACCTATCATGGTTATACCTTCAGTTCTAGACCTTCTTGTTGCCAAAAGGATTGAATTTTTTATCTCTTTGTGCCAAATTTATTATCTATTAGTCAAAACTTTATTATTATGATGACCCAATCCTTATATGTTTTTAAAAAAGTTCTAAATATGATATATCTCCTTCACTACTATTTTTGAAATTGTACCTATTTTCTAGCTCCCTAGACACTTGTAGCAAATAAACACATGCATGAACACAACTATTTAGTTTCCTAAAAAGTGTTCACTACCTAAAAGTAATCTAATTTTAAAAAGATTCATATCCAAAATCTTGGCATAATGGATTTAATGTGACATATTTCCAAAATGTATTGGTATATATAAAACATCAATGCTCATTCATTCCTCACATAGAAATCACATAAAACTCACAATGAAATATATCAAAAAGTAGTCAATCAAATATTCAAAAGATAAAATATACCCTATTTGTTCCTATTTCCCTATAAGTCATAGGATAAATCATACTAAAATTCTAAAGCATTTAAAGAGTAGCCCATGAGCCATATTTTCCAAGTTAAAATATAGGTCATTACAAGTATTTTCTATCATGCATTGTACCCTTATACACATAGAATCCAAAATGTAAGGGAAAAATAAATATGTTTGGATACCTCTTTGGAGTATTGGATATGTAGATAGTTACCATTGATAGAGGAATATTTTGGGTTAGTTCAACACTGTGAGCCCACTAACCCATTTTTTAGACAATCACTCCAAAGATGAAGAGATAGGGTTTTAACATCTGATGAAGAATAATAGATTGTGTGTATGATTTGAAGACATTAAAATAAAGGTGATATAAAACCTAGAAGGTTCTAATTGGTAACATCCTTATCTATTTAATATTCCATTAAGGACACTTGAAATCTAGTTAGACACCTACATTGAAGAAACAATCCATATATGACAAAAGTGGTTGAGGCCATAAAAAAGATATTTATAAAATCTAACGAATGTCCCAAGATCCTCATCTAGTCCACTTCAAGATTATTCCCACTTAGACCTGCATGTGTATAATAAACCATATAAGTATCATTATTTCCAATTTATTGTAATATTTATCAATATTTGTATTTTGTTATCTTTATCAATCATAATTGTATAAATTCATAATTTTATTTGTCTATGTTTTCTATTAATTATCCTACTATAGAGGTAGTTTATCACTTTTATGCCCTAGACTACTTTAGCTACTTAACCCTAGATCCCTTAATCTAGTTTTTTAGTGTTAAACATCTAGTGATCCTAATCTATGTCAATGATTTTTTTCTATTTTTAGGGTTTTTGGTCAGCTAGGGTTTCATATTGTTGTACATTTTTCATATCTTACTTCTATTAATTTGTATGCAACCTAGATGTAGTGATACACTAGATAGTGTGCCTATTAAACACTTTGATCTTACTTTCCTACCACCTAAGATGTCTCAAGTCAATGAAGGATCTAATCCTATGAATCATGATAATACCAATGATGAAAATGAACACCATATTGATGAGGTTTTCATAAAAGATGAATCTGATCATGAACATAATGAATGGCATGAAAATAATGATCATGATAAATTAGATCAAGAGAAAGTAAAGTTTATTGTATTGTTTTGAGACCTTATTCATATAAATCCTAAAGATTTGATAAGATCCTCAAAACTATTTTGGAAACTAAAAATTAAAAAGTCATGTCCCTCCCCATGAACACACCATTGATGCCTATATTTACCAGGGGCACAAATTATGTTTTACAACCTTTGTTTCCTAAATATAACATTTCAATTACTACACTTCCTATGGGGCAAACAAAATATTCAACTCAATTACTAGCTTCAATGCCTATATATAATCAAACCCTATTTGCATCCCCTTTGGTTACTACTCAAGAATAAAACTAGAATCCTAATGGGGATACTATAAAAACTCTCATCCAGGTGATTAAAAATTTAAAAGACAAGGCTACCAACATTAAACAAACTACTCTAAATTATATTATATTAAATTAAAAGATGTGTTACACAAACTTATTTCACCTTATATATCTTTACACCCCTTGATAATTAGGTTTGTTACATGTAAGTTCAAATTTTATGATGGCAAGGGTGATCCTCAACAACATCTTCAATCTTTCTATGAGAAATGCATTGACTATGCCCCTAATGATAAAATTTTGACCAAAATATTTCCAAGGAGTCTCAAGGAATATGATCTAAAGTGATTCTATCATTTACCAATCTAATAAGTGAAAGTATAAAAACCTCTTGTAGATCCATTTTTGGCATATGTCAATATCAAAATTACCAAAAAAATATCATATGCCCAAATTGCAAAGATCAAACAAGGAGCTTATGAACCTATCAATGAATATGTCTTGAGGTACAATATAATTTTGGTTAAAATGACAAATCAAATGGTAGATACAAAATTTCAAGACACCACTAATAAAATTTTCTTTCCCCATTACATGAGTTCTTTATTTTCAAAAAATTCAAATCTTTTGATGACTTATGCCATGTTGTTTAAGATCATGAAATGAAACTTATTTCATTAAACAAGCCTAAATATTTATTTAAAAAATAACTACATCTAATAACAAGTTTCATTTCAAAAAAAGATACAAGGTGAAGCCTACATAATCTAAAAAGGAAAAAACTACAACTGTAATGGATTTTCATAGAAATTTAATCATCTTATCTTATCCAATGCACCAAGGAGATAATTTACATGATTACCTAAAAGGGAAATGAAAAAATTTGGGAGACCAAGAAATGTGACATTCATGGGGAGATAATTTTTCTTTGGCAAAGGGTGTATGCCCTTTTCAAAAGGGTGTATGCTTTTTTTTCAAAACGTATGTGCTTATGTTTGCTTAGCATGGTGCAAAAACAAAATGGCATACACCCTTTTCAAAAGAGTGTATTACCTTGGTTGGTAAAGAGATTATACCCTTATTGAATCTCTATTTTTTCCCTCATTTTATAAAACCTACAAATGATTTTTTTAAATTGAAGGAGCTCTTGTATTTTGGATTAGGTCTTAAAGAGGACATGTGTGCTTTAGCTTTGTATCCTACCAACTAGATTTGACATTCTGATCACAATCTCTAGTTTGTTGATTATTAAATTTAAATTTTGGAGTTTGCATTTATATGTATATATGATTAGGCTATTATACTTAAATTTTCATTTAAATCTCTCACATTTCCTAAAAAAAACTATTTTTTTATAAATCTAGATACAAAATTTGATGGACCAATTGCATGAAGAAAGCATTGAACAAAATAGTGATAAAAAACTTTAATAGTTTAACTTCATAAAAGTAGAATGTATATTTTATAAACAATATAGTATAAAATGGAAACAATTGTAAATTTTTATCAAAATTTTCCATCACTCTTCAAGTCATAGTAGATGAAATTCACTTGCCATTACATTGGGGGCCATTTTTAATGAAGTGGAAAATGTCAATTCAAAATTTGATGCAATTTTCCCTCAAATAAAGGTGATGAAACAATATTATTCTAATATATTGTCATATAATGATGTTAAAAAAAATTCAAAACAATAATATGTGCGTGCTTTGTTTCTTAAGCCTAGAACCAACTAACCACCACCAATGAGTTGCAAACATAATAACATTGATTGGCGTGTTCATGTGGAGATCAAAAATAACTTTGGGGATAAGTGGTGGATGTTGTTTGATGAGCCTCCATAAAATAATAATGAAGTTCCATTATATTTTTCAATAATCTTTTTTGTGAGTTTGTGCTACAGTAAATCCCAAATTATTTTGACATGGTCTCCTAAGGTAGGGGATTGGGGTTCCCATTTGATAGACCTAGTGTTAGGTGGGACTAAAATTTCCATAACTGAGTTCAAAGAAATATAAGGACAATAACACATACTTCTATCTCTAAAAACTTGAATCATAGTACATAGATGGACACCTTTGAGTTAGTTATTATTCTCACAAATGCTATGATTTCCCATGGGATGCATACAATGAGTAGTTATATAAAAGATACAGGTGGTGGCATATCTAGTAGTATCCCTAATATTATTGATGCTAGTGTCCCTCATACTATTATAGTTCTAGTGTTCCTCATACTAGTAGATGCATAGATAAAAATCATCCTAAATTTCATGTAAATAATTTCACATCGTGTGGGAGGAAGTTTATTGGAACTCCTATTTAGGTATGACATATACGGGTTACATATATAGATATTAGATATACATTTGTGCAATACACTAGCACCTAACAGTCTATGCCATTTATAATTGCTTCAACATCTTTGGACACTAGTATAGAAAAATATATTCCATCTATAGTTTATTCATAACTTCAAGACACCATCATACCTAAGTATATTCCTTATTTAGTTACTTTAGGACCTTAAGACACTAGCATGCTAGAGTATACACCATCTGTAGTTAATTTAACATGTCATGACATGGGCATGCCAGACTATATGCCATATGAAATTGCTTTACCTCTTATCATTAGCATATGATTAGTTATGTAGGGATTATCTACTTCACCATATATATTTTACACATAGATTTAATTTTAGTTATAGTTTGTTTATGTATGTAAAATAATATTGAGTTTATATTTTAGTATATGTTTACTTAATTGACTACCATTTGACTGAAATTTCATTTGTTGGTTGTATAGACAATCATCGACACTTTAGGTAACTCAAATGGATTAGATACTATTAATGAGGCTAAGATTAGCACTTTGGTACCCTATAATTATGTTTTAAAAGTAAAACTTACATAGATTTTATATAATATTAAATCATAATTTCATACATATAATGACCAAATTTTAGTTTTTAGTGATATATTTGTCAAATTATTGTAGTTAATTAATTTTTATAATTACGTAATTGTAAATATATTATATGGTATATTTACACATGTACATAATTTAAATCTAATTTCTCTACATGTATATAATTATGAAATTAAATCATTTAATGTAAAAGTTTATTCAATGTATTGAGATATTTTATTAGTTTGATATAATGTCATAAGTATAACATCATAAATAGTTGAAGAAATTCCATAAACATAGTATCCTATAGATTTGAAACATTCTCATGTAAGTATAGAATATTTTTATTTAATTTTCAAGAAGTATTTCCTTAAAATCTTGTAACTATGTAAGATGTTGCATAATCTCAACTTTAAATGGTGCATATGTTTCTTTTTTCATTGTCATTGTTATATGACATTCTTGTTTTAAGCTAAAACAAATATGAGCTATAGCTCATGGTGATTTTAGATTGCTCCCAATACAAAATCTATGATTATAATAATAAAGATAGTCAAAATTTTACTAATTACTTAGTCCAAGGTATTAATTACTTAGTTCAAGCTCTTAATTACTTAGACAAAATTTTATAATCTTTGATTTTCTTTGTGACGACATCAAAATCAACATTCAACTTCCTATTAAATTTAGACTTATCCTCTTTTTAGATTTATCCTCATAGCCTTCTTGATTTATCCTCCTCCCTATTTTCTTTCTATTTATGTACATAATGAATCATATGAATTTTGATTTATTTCAAATTAGGTTTAGTTTTATTTGATTCATAATTAAACTCTTTCAATTGTCAGTTTTATAGATGATGAGAGACATTATGGGTACCCTACATGGATCATGATAATGTTTGACTAATGTTATGGTTTCATCCAAAGATGAACTATTTTCCCTATAACATCTGATTTAGAAACAAAGACTGGTGAGAAAACATGATAAATTTGTTTTTTCACTTAAAGTAATGATACTCTATGTCATATTTATATTTTTATGCACATTTAGATGTAATGATAAATGTATGATCTATATTATTATCCACCATAGATATATTCACAATCACACAACCCAAAATAATTATTTATGTGGCATATGGTGAGTCCAAAATCATCTTGTTTCAAAATTTTATTCGTGGAAACTCTATCATTTTACATATATCATTTTAATGCATTAAATTTTCTATTTAATAAGTTGTGCAGGTGTAATATTTTTTTGGGGTTATAGAAGAGATGTTTGGTCCTTCGCATGTTGAGAGGAGAGTTTCTCCTCATAATGAGTCATAAATAACACCTTGTTCTACATATATGGCAAGGAAGCACAAATTATTTAGAAGCAATGAGGAGAAGGAGAGATAGTTTTTGTATTAGGGGTATTTATAGGCACAATCTATTTTCTATGCCATTGTGGTCCACATTGTATGGCTATATGTCACATTTGTATATGTATATTATGGTCTAGAGATATGGCATATTTTTTTATGTCATTATAGCATAATTTTCATAAACATATATACTATTTAACATATATAAATGTGAATCATACATTGTTATAATTTATGTATACATATTTACTTCTTATATGTCATTATTATTTGTTGAACATATTTTTATTACAAACATTTTATCCTTCTTGAAACTATCTATGTGATTATTATTGATCTATATGATGGTTTCTTAGCATTATCATAGATTTCATTAAAGGAAGAAACAAATAAATAAATCATATTAATGTCCACAAATTGCAAAAATCAAGTAAATGGGATTGAAGGAAACAACCAGTTGAAATAGGAAGTTATAATAAGAGATACCCAAATAAATAAAGTAGAAAGACAATTTGATTTTTTATATCATTGGAATAACTTTTAATTATGCAATTTAATATTATTCCTAGTTGGTCTTGACAAATATTTTCTGATTCCAATGTCATTATTGAAGTCATATAATAGTTCTTCAAATTTGATTTTTGCATGTTGCAATCCATATTATCTTAATAAAGGTCTCTCTAATTATATTAACCATAATTTTTGTTAATCCTTAAATTTGTTTCACTTATATAAATTTGTCTCAAATTCTACATCTAAACCAATGTTATAACAACTTGCAGATCTAATAAAAATAGTTATAAGTGTAAAAAATAGTTATATATTCAATGTATAAATTAGTGGAAGACCTTCAAATCCTCATCACACTACAAAAATGCAATCTTCATTTCCTTGCCCTAGTTGATTTGTGATGAGAACTCAGTCAGAGGATATCAATCTATTGTAGATCAAGTTGCTCTTTAAAACCAAAATAATATTAGATAAAACTTATGATTCAACTCTACATTAAAATATTTCATAACTATTAGTCTTACATTCAAGTAATTTACAATGATAAGAGAAGTACCATATCTCATACAATACATATATTTAACGTATATATTTTGTAATTATTGAAGTAAATATATAAAGGGATGTGTCTTCTTATATAAAGATGAATTTATTGATAATGTGATAATAAATATATAATATTCATGCATGTGATGAGGCAAATGAAGAAATTGCTAAATTCTTCTCCTTATTGAGACCAAGATGAGGAACATTTTTCTAAAAAATCAAGTGTTAAAGATAAATTTATTGTTGAAGTAGATGAAGTTATCTTAGAGGAGGGAGCGGTTATCTAGTTTACTTTGTGGGTGGATGGTTATTTCCTATCAGCCACTCATTAAAATTATTGTAACATATTTAGTAGGTATGTTCATGATAAAATAAAAAATTGAAGTTTTAGTTTGAGATCAATTTTATCAAAGTGAAGAAGGTAAATACTTTCTTGAACTAGCTATCTAGGGGAGTCTATGGTCCAACTATTATTAAATATATTAAAAATGGATATAATTATATTATAAGAGATACATGAGGGGTAGTTACAAGTTGTCAATTCCTATAGTTGCATGGGCAAGTAATCTGAATAGCCCCTAGATGATTCTCCCAAGATTAGTATGAGTGAGACATGGCTACATGTTTTCTCTTGAAGCTAACTTTATCTTAAAAGAATATAATCTAGTTAGTGGGTCACATATATTATGACTTGGTATCCCAATCGATAAACCATTTATGTGGATGCATCTGAATGGGCATATAACTATCGGAATAGATACCATACGCTCTCTATCACTCTATGGGAATGAAATTTACAGTTATCTAAATAAATTTCTTAAGATAATCTTATCATCCTTGAGTGGGAAAATGGACCAAACTTATGATGTGCATTTTAGGAGAACCATGAGGGGTATAAATGGGTTTTCAATGCCTAAGTTACATGATCAAGTCCTCTAAGCACCCTCAAATGATTCTCTACATCTCAGGATGAATGAGACATAGCTCAAAATTTTATCTCATAGACAAATGTCTCTTAAGAGACCAAAATTTGGTTAGTGGGTCATGTATCTTGTAAATCTCTATCCCAATCAATGAAACTTCTATGTAGATGTGTTTGAATGGGTGTATAAATGATAGAATATCCAACTTACACTCTATGTCAGGTACCAAGAGTAAAATTTGCAATCATTTAGAGACATCCCTAAAGAAAATATTCTCATCCTTGAGTAGGAAAATAGACTAAACTTTTGATGAGAGCTATAGAAGAACCATCAGGGGTATATATGAGACGTTGGCACCTACAATTACATGATTGAGTCCTTTGAGCACCCCTAAATGATTATTCCTAGATTGGGATAGGGGAGACAAGGATACATATTTTATCCTATAGATAAATGTCTCTTAAGAGACTAAAATTTGGTTAGTGGGTCACGTATCTTATGACTCTCTATCCCAATCAACATACCTTATGTGTGAACACATATGTATGGGCATATAAATGTTATAATAGCCACCGTAATCTCTCTATCAAGACCCAAGGTCAAATGTTATAGTCATTTGGAGGTATCCCTAAAGAAAATATTCTCATCCTTAAGTGGGAAAATAATAATAAATTCCAACATGCTTTACAAGATAATTTTGAGTGTTAGAGATGAGATGTCAATGTGTATAGTTGTATGGGTAAGTCCTTTGAGCACCCCTTGGATAATTTGTTTCCACTTAGAATAAGCGAAATATGATAATGAGTTTTATATCATGACCAAATGTATCTTAAGAGAAAAAAATGTTTTTAGTAGAAGTATAAATAATGTAATGGTCACTTTCCACTCTTTTTCAGGTCCCAAGATCAAAATTTGTAGTCATTTGGAGGAATCCCTAAAGAGAATCTTCTCATCCATTAGTGGGAAAATGGAGTGAATATCTAACACATGTTATAGGATAACCATGAGGGTTAGATATAAGTTGTTATCACCTAAAGTTACATGGATAAGTCCTCTAAACATCCATTATAGGATTATGTGTTAATGAGGATAAATGAGATAAAACAATGAGTTTTCTCTTGTAGCCAAATGTCTCTTAAAAGACCAAAAGTTGGTTATTGGGTAGAATATATTTTAAATCACTAGTTGATAGATGAACCATATTAATTAAAACATCTTAATAATTTTATAAACATTGGAATGGCCACCTTCTACTTTCCATTGAGACCTAGGATCAAAATTTTAAGTCATTTCGAGGCATCATTGAAGAGAACTTCTCATCCCTTAGTGGAAAAATGGACTAAACTTATATCACATATTGCATAAAAACCATAATGGGTAGATACAATCCATCAATTCCTATAATTACCTGGGTGAGTATTATAAACATCACTTTTAGGATTCCATTCCAATTGGGATGAATGAGACACAACAATGAGTTTTATCTCACGACTAAATTTCTCTTAAGAGACAAAAATTTGGTTAGTGGGTCACATATCTTTTCACTAGCTATCCCAATCAATGAATCATGTTTAGTGATGAATTTTAATGGAAATATAAATTCTAAAATGGAAACCTTCCACTCTATTTTAGGCCCTTGGGTCAGAATTTACATCTATTTGGAGGCATCCCTAAAAAGAGGCTTGTCATCCTTGAGTGGGAAATAGATCAAGCTTCTGCCGTGTGTTGTAGGAGAACTATGAGGGGTAGAGATAAGCCATCAAAACCTAAATATAAATGGATGAGTCCTTTGATAAACACTTATAGGAATTTATTCTACTCTAGGTGAGTGAGACACAACATCAAATTTTTTCCTATGGTTAAATGTTTCTTAAGAGACAAAAAATTTGTCAGTGGGTTATGTGTCTTTTGACTCACAAGCCCAATTAATAAATTGCCTTCATAGACATGTTTATATAGGAATATAAATTCTATAATGGCTAACCAACACTCTCCATTAGGCCCTGGGGTCAAAAATTTTAGTCATTTGGAGGCATACCTAAAGAGAATCTTCTCATCCTTAAGTGGTAAAAATGACCAAACTTATGTTGCACATTATAGGAGAATAATGAGGAATATACATGAGATGTCATGGCCTATAGTTGAATTAGAATGTAGTTGAACACCCCCTTTAGAGGACTCTATCCCACTTTTGATGATGGATACATAACAATGAGTTTTATCTCATGGCCAAATGTCTCTTAAGAGACCAAAAGTTGGTTAGAGGGTAGTGTATCTTTTGACTCACTAACCCAATTAAAAAAATATTTTTGCCTACACATGTATATGGGTGTATAAAATTGGAATGGCCAACCTTAACTCTCTATCAGGCATAGGGGTTTAAATTTGAAATAATTTGGAGGCTTTCCTAAATATAATATTCTCATTCCTAAGTGGGAAAATGGATCAAACTTCTACTGTGCATTGTAGGAGAACCATCAGGGGTAGAGGTAAGCCATCAATGCTTAAATTTGCACATATGGGGCCTTTAAGCACCACCTAGAGGATTTCATGCCACTTTGGGTGAGTGAGACATGAAAATGAGTTTTATCACATGATAAAATATCCCTTAAGAGATAAAAAGTTGGTTAGTAGGTGCATATCTTTTGACTTACTAATCCAGTTGATGAACCATCTTTTCCAACACATATCGATGCATAGAGACAAATCATTAACCCATATAGTTGTAGAGGAAAGTCCTTGAATACCCCCAGAATATTTTCTCCCACTTAAGATGAGGAATAATAGTATCTACTCAACATGTATTATTTTTTATGTTTATCTTTATTTCAAGAAGATAATCTTCTATGCTCGTGGTACCAACCATATCAAGGTAGAATCTCATCTGATACCAATAACTACACTAAACATTTTAGTAAAAAAATCAAATATAAATTAACATAAATATTAAATAATTCAAAATTAAAATATAGTATATCAAATAAGATAACTTTAGTAATTTGAAATGACATATGCATCAAATACTAAGCTTACCAAGTTAATCCAATATACTGTCAAGATCAAATCTACTTTAAGTGTTTAAATACTTTCTTCATGCTCAAATTTATGATATTTACACAAAATTTTGTTGTGGCTTTCCATGATATTTTATCATTTGAATATTTGTATTAATAACCATATTTGAATAATAAAAAACCACCCTATGTGTTTCAAAGTCCTAAAATAACCAATGTTTTTTTAATGAAAGTATCTACAAATCCAATTTTCTATAACCATTGTAGACATAGTGGGATAAACTAGGTCTTATCCATCTTATATATTTATGGTTAATTTATTTTTTGCCTCTACACAATGAGACAAGTAGTAGCTTGTTCCCTCATCAGTGTCCTCAGGTGAAATTACTACAAAAATGTGCCCTACATTTAAACAATAGTCAATTTTTAAGGGCACGTAGGAAAGAAATTAAGATGTCAATAATAAAACTAAGGTCACATCTAAACTATAAATAAATTATACCTGGTTACATAGGATCTGAGATGTGGTCAAAGTCAACTACTGATACCATTTCATGATCCCATAGTGGCTAGAATAAATTGATAGTATCCATAGGAATTATGGGTTTATAATACCATTCATCAACCCATTTTTTGACTCAAATTCATTCCAATTAAAATCCATACATCCCAAACAAAATCATGCCATATCTATAGTATAAATAGTTCATGAACTAAACTTTGAGATTTGAATGGAGTGGAAAATAATCGATCTAGGTATTGTATTGTAATATCCATAAATTTACTTATATTATTATTTAATTAAACAAAATAATATTTACATATGAGAATATTTATCTGATTCATGAGAAAAAATTTCATTACACTAAGTCACAACACTTGCAACATTGATCAAATTAGCACCATCATTGTGTTTTCCCTGTTCCTTTTTAAAGGGTATTTTTACACATACACATACACAATCATGTTACCCTTTTCCATTCCCAGTCACAAAAAACTCCAAATATGTTTAACTCTATTCTTATTATGCATCTTAATTAACTAGTAACACAAAGAGAATTCTTAAATTATCATGCACAATTATCTGACCAAATGTAGTGTGTATTGAACATGATTTCTCTTGCATTCATATTTCTATAAAATATCCAAAACAAACTTGGACAAACTCTATATAACATGGTCTATCATCACTCATATAAAAGTGGTACTACCTCAAAATATTTATGTTATCCTTTGTGTTATCATGTGCATGTCTGAATGTAATATGCGTAAATATTCTAACTTGACTAAAATTATAATATTTGGATTGAACCTAATTTTATGGTTGTAGTGTTTAGTTCTCATAAAAGTCCACAAATAAAATAATGGTCCCAACTGATAAGTTGTCTTTGATAACTTTAATTCATTATCTAACCATTTTATCTTGTATGTGTGTCTTTCATAATGGTAGATAATATAATTAGTGAATTTACACATTAAATCATATATAAGTACTTGGTTCATAACCAACTCACACCTTGATGACTCTTTTCCATATTTTAATACATACTTTATAAATTTGTACATATTAAAATAAACTATTTTCTTTCCAAATTCATGTGAAATTTATTCATGTATAGAACTGGTCAAATGTCACAAACCACTATAAGTGTTACATATTCCAGTTAAACATTCTTTGATAAAAAACATTGTCCCTAAGGTATTTGACATAAAAGACTTGGGATTAACTCTCTTTACTTTTTAGGTGGGGAAGCCACCATACATTCTTACATAATCTCATTAGTATGTAAAGCACAATGTATATGATGAAAAATATCAAAATTCATAAAAAAATCAACATTGATACTACAACAACATATGGTGTGTGTTTGATTAATTCTAGTGTAGAAAGGCTTGCACATCTCAAATGACCTTTGGCAAATCATCAATTGCCCATTAAAATTTTCAATATTTTTTTTATTAAATTTTGTTTGGGTTATATCCAAGAAATGTTTTGAATTTGGATTAGGATTTTTGAACCTTTTCTTATTTTAACAACATATTTTACATTATATGAGACCCTTGTGTTGTCATGCCAAACTATTTTTATTAACTGTATTATTACTTTAACTAACAAATTATATTTTCATGGGAGTTTACCACTAAATGCCCAAAAATCTGTGAGTAAAGGGTCATCAATCCTTATTCTTATTTTTATGGCACTCATTAGAGTTTTCCTACTCAAGTTGAGGGATGTATTTTTTTGACTAATAAATCAAGATCTAGATTTTGACTTACTATAAATTCTATCATTACTTGTCTTGCCACATTAAAATATTATTTTGAGTTCTATTTCCTATTGCATTAAATAGATTCTTTATTATTACATTATTTCTTCCCTCTGTATTGCCTATTTTAAACCATAAATTATGCATCACATGATGTATTTTGTATATTTTCATTATTTGAACAAATAGTTGACATTGTTTTGTATGACTTTTATTCTCAAAAATAGAGTCCCTTACACATTGAGCATGACATTGAACTTATCTTTTTGACATTTTACCTTCCATACAGTCTATTATTTTCTCATCTATTTCAACCATCTAGCTTGGTGTTCATCACATTATCCTTGGAGGTGTGGGTCCAAGAGCTATATTTTGTATTAAATTATATAGTGTTACCTCTTCAACCATATAAGGGATATTAGATTGTTAGCTAGGTACATTAGACCCCATAGACAAAGTTAATTCATATTCATTAGGAGATAGATGAAATGGGGTCATTATGTGATGTTCATTATCATGTTCAAAAATTTCATTATACAAGTATGTTTCATTAGATTGTGTTTCTCCATGTGTTCAATCACTTAATGTAATTCATTAATTAGTTATTCTACATTTTGAATTTCATCATGCAATAATAATTATTTAAGTTTCTTATCTTATTTGAAGATATATCTAAATTAAATTCCATGGAATTGGGCATGTTATTTTCTTTTGAAATATTACCTGGAGAGGAGGAAGTACCTTCACCTTATGTAGAATCTCTTATGGATGCTCTTCTATCTGCTTGTATTTTTATTTTTTCTCTCTTGACTTCAATTTCCTCAATTGCTATATCTATGATTATTTTTTTATGGTGATTATCTGACCCCATTATTTATGTTTACACAAATAAGTCCAAGTCTAGACTAAAAATCAAAGATTTTATAGTAATAGAGACAAAGTAAATGGAGAATTTGTAGAATTTACAGATTGATAATAGGAAAAACTAGTTAAAGTGTGTAAAATGTAGAATTAAGAGTGAATTTTGTGGGAAAAATAAATAAATTTGTGAATTATGAAGGGTGTATGCCCTTTTACAAAGTACACACACATTATTTTGGAGTAGTTCTAAATGGGCAAATACATTCAATGCCTATTTAGGGGATTCAAAAGTGTATATGCCCTTTACAAAAGGTGTACACCATTTTAAAAGGATGGATGCTCTTCTATCTGCTTGTATTTTTATTTTTTCTCTCTTGACTTCAATTTCCTCAATTGCTATATCTATGATTATTTTTTTATGGTGATTATCTGACCCCATTATTTATGTTTACACAAATAAGTCCAAGTCTAGACTAAAAATCAAAGATAGACGATTTTATAGTAATAGAGACAAAGTAAATGGAGAATTTGTAGAATTTACAGATTGATAATAGGAAAAACTAGTTAAAGTGTGTAAAATGTAGAATTAAGAGTGAATTTTGTGGGAAAAATAAATAAATTTGTGAATTATGAAGGGTGTATGCCCTTTTACAAAGTACACACACATTATTTTGGAGTAGTTCTAAATGGGCAAATACATTCAATGCCTATTTAGGGGATTCAAAAGTGTATATGCCCTTTACAAAAGGTGTACACCATTTTAAAAGGATGGATGCTCTTCTATCTGCTTGTATTTTTATTTTTTCTCTCTTGACTTCAATTTCCTCAATTGCTATATCTATGATTATTTTTTTATGGTGATTATCTGACCCCATTATTTATGTTTACACAAATAAGTCCAAGTCTAGACTAAAAATCAAAGATAGACGATTTTATAGTAATAGAGACAAAGTAAATGGAGAATTTGTAGAATTTACAGATTGATAATAGGAAAAACTAGTTAAAGTGTGTAAAATGTAGAATTAAGAGTGAATTTTGTGGGAAAAATAAATAAATTTGTGAATTATGAAGGGTGTATGCCCTTTTACAAAGTACACACACATTATTTTGGAGTAGTTCTAAATGGGCAAATACATTCAATGCCTATTTAGGGGATTCAAAAGTGTATATGCCCTTTACAAAAGGTGTACACCATTTTAAAAGGATGGATGCTCTTCTATCTGCTTGTATTTTTATTTTTTCTCTCTTGACTTCAATTTCCTCAATTGCTATATCTATGATTATTTTTTTATGGTGATTATCTGACCCCATTATTTATGTTTACACAAATAAGTCCAAGTCTAGACTAAAAATCAAAGATAGACGATTTTATAGTAATAGAGACAAAGTAAATGGAGAATTTGTAGAATTTACAGATTGATAATAGGAAAAAATAGTTAAAGTGTGTAAAATGTAGAATTAAGAGTGAATTTTGTGGGAAAAATAAATAAATTTGTGAATTATGAAGGGTGTATGCCCTTTTACAAAGTACACACACATTATTTTGGAGTAGTTCTAAATGGGAAAATACATTCAATGCCTATTTAGGGGATTCAAAAGTGTATATGCCCTTTACAAAAGGTGTACACCATTTTAAAAGGATGTATGCCAATTAAAAAATTCAATCTTTGACTTCTCTAGTTTTCCTCTAAAAGTGATTCGATTTCAGGCTTGGGGAGGTACAAACCTAGCCTAAAACTACTCATGAAGTAACCCACATGATCTTTAGTAAATTTAAAAGTCTTTCATCTTTATTGACACATTTGATCAGACAAACTTTATTGTTATTTTAAAGAAATATATGGGTTTGTAAAGGGAAAACCACAGTTTTTGAGTATATATATATATATATATATATATATATATATATATATATATATATATATATATATATATAACTATTTTTTTTAATTATTACTTAATTTTTACACAACATACCTCATTATGGACTATATACATATCATTACAAATAATTTTATAAATTTTTTAATGTTAATTAAAAGTTTATAAAAATTATCCCTGACCAATCCATACATAGTTAGCTATTCTTAAAAATAAAAAAATAATTTTCATGTAGTTAGGGTCAAAAATTTATGGTCATACACTTTATAGTTCCAATTTTTGAATTGCCTTGACTTGTAAAATTATTTAAATATATATTAAAAATTGAATATAAAATATCTTAGTCAATCTTCAACATTTCATTTATTCATATATTAAATTTCATACAACAATTCATTCATTTACTCAAAAAAAGTGTGTTTGTACACATGCAACCTCCTTATATTTTTGTAAAAAGTGTCAAGCCATTGTCATAAATGCATCAATTTAACATATTTTTATCATCTGTTATTGAAAAAAATTATATATTTAGAAACTATATTCATAATGCCATGATTCCTATTCTTATGTTATTGTCAAATTATTTTTCCACATGTCTCTAGAAATCTCTCCAAGTTCAACCATTGTTTTTTAAAAAAAGTGTCACTTTAAGCCCCCCTTTTGTCCCCCATTATCCTACATCTACCTTGAGTGTCTAGCTTCACTAATTAATAAGATTTTGGATTATCATATTAAATATTTTCCTCCTTCCATAGAGGTTGATATGAGTAGACCTATACCTCATGGATATAATGTTAATAATTATTGTGAATTTCATAAAGGCCATGGGATTTCTACTGATAGATGCTATACATTGAAGAATAAGATCCAATACCTTATCAATAACCACCATTATACACTTGATTATCCTCCAAAGGATTCAAGGTCACAACCTAGTGACCATTAGAACCAAAAGATGTTTAGTGATCCTTTACAAGATCATTCTCAGAAGAATCCATAAGTGCAACTAGATATAATGCACATCCTCCACCACTTTATGGGAACAAATTAGATGGTATTATTGATACATATACATGACATATACCTCCTATGTTTCAAATAAATTATATTAATTTTGAATGATAGTGAGATTGTGGATCATGGCTTAGATATTCATTCACTATTTATGTTAGCATACCTTGATCCCCAACCTATTCATAGTGTTATGATTGATAATAGTGAGAATGTTTGCACCATGACATTACTTACACATTTGGGATATATAGGTGATGATCTGTACCTTTTGACCAAAATGGTTAGATAATTCAATGTGACCTCACAACACATTCTTGGTGAGATTAACTTACGTTTATAGGTTGGCCCAACATATGTGGTCACCACATTTTTTGTTATAACATACATGGGAGTCTTTGATATATTATTGGGATGACATTGTATAAACAAACTCTACATAGTACCTTTCATAATGCATGAGTGTGTTTAATAAATTTATACCATTAGGGTAATCATAGTCTCTAGAATTTCATATGAACATCCACTTGAATAATATAAGTTTATACCTAGGCAATCCCCTTTCCTAGGAATAGTTGAGAGACCATTGCATCAGAGATACAAAGTAGATTCCATAGAATCCTCATTAACTACTATGAAATAGACTCATTTATCTATAGAAAATAAACATGTTCCTATTACTACTAATTCAAATAAACTACAAATCATAAAAAAATGGGTTCCATGAACCCTTGCTACTTTTATTACCTCTTCGATAACATAGAGTCATATGATAAATATGCATAGAATCAAAGAGCATATAGTGATAGATATTACACCTATAAATACTCCTTAGTAATACCACTAGTTTGATATACCATATTTTGAGCTAAGATCTACCTATGGGCATCCCTTGGATGGGGTCATAGGGTAGCCTTTTTCTTTTGAAATATTTCAAAAAAATATTCTAAAAAAAGAATGTTTAGCATATACCTAATTTCACTATTTCTTATAATTTTTTTTTATCCATATAAGTAAATATCAAAACATTCCTTTCCATACATACACATATGTTTCATGCATCATTTGAGTGTGACATAAACATACTTAGATACATGCTATATTCATATAAAACTATTGGGCCTTCCCTCTACTCATGTCATAAGTGTATTAGGGGTATCTTCTTATTTGATCAAGATACACCCAAATTATATTATTTTATGATCACCTTCCATTATCATCTTTGATATTTTATACATACACATGCCTATATCAATGCATATGTATTTTCAATGTATACTTGATATGCTATGTACTTAACTTTTCTTGATAACACACATATATAAGAACTAGTATGTTTTTTTCATGTTGGTCACTTTTTTTCCATGCTTTATTTTATACACTCCCTTGAGTGTATTTCCTTGTTCACTATTGTCTTGAATTATCTTACTAATTTTAAAATTTGAATATGTTCCATTGATTTTATCCCCTTACCTTTATTTTCTTATTTGGATATTTGAATATGTCATTATATTATTACTATACATTTGACTAAGTCATGTACCTTAGATTATGTGGAATTTGAAGGTGCCCATTTTATGAGGTCTCCTTAGACTATTTCCTTTTATTTTACTTTTTAGTGTGCTTATGTGTGTGCTTGATTACTTACTAAGCTTGTAATATTACTCTCTAGACATTTATATAATCTATATCATTCATATTTGGATTTGATGTGATCACATACTATGTGCTTCAATGTTATATCTATCTATAAACATTAATTCTATATGATACGTGATCTATAAAACAATTATATAATTATATTATCCTTTTGAGATAAGGTAACTACTAGATTATAATTCCTTTCACCTCAAAAGGGGCAGCATGTCATAGAGGCATGACTCATACATTTTAAAAGTTTTAGATTTTAGTCATGGAATGTAAAAAAGTCATGAGATCTACACATATTTAGTATTTAGCATCTCCATATTACAATGGGGCATGTCCTAGAAACACATCCTCCACAAATACACCAATATTACAATTTGCTATATTTCATAGTTATATGATTCAAATACATATTTGTGACATCATTATATATGTTGGTACTATTATTATACCTAGATTTTAGATTGATACATACATAAGGTGCATAATACATGCAAAAGGCACCTTAATATGAAAAATCAGATCAATTTCCATATTTCAAATACTATTATGGATTTTTATGGACTGTTATGAACTATTGTAGTTGGTTCAAGTTTGGAAGGTTGAGTTGATTAAATCAATTAATATTATCAAATTTATAATTTATATTTGATTAAATATTCTAACTTAACCATAATTATAGGCTGGATTTGATTAAATCATTCACCCTCACTAGATATATAGTGTGATTTGATTAAAACATTCACACTCACCAGGTTATGCACATGTTTGGGTTACATGATTGAGATTAAACAAGCTGAATGGTCATGCTGAAAATCACCTTTACACCAAGATTGGGGGAATTTTAAACTCTAATTTCTCTCTATATATTCACTTGTATAATTATAATTATTATAATATTAGTGTTATGCCCCAACATACCCTTATTTTATAAAATTAAAATAGGGACCCATTCTTTCTAAAAATCATCATTCATGGTCCATATTAACCTTAGAGATTTTGATATTGATTTAAAATGAATAAGTATAAGGTTATTTTGTAAGTAATCATTTAAATTTCAAAGCTAAAAAATAAATAAAATCAAATCTTGGACATTAATTATAATTTTTTACCACCTTTGATTCTTTTTTCCTATTTTGAAGGTTTATTCAAAGTTAGGTTTTGATTTAATTAATTAACACTGATAATGAAAATGTTTTAACATAATTAAGCTTTAATGTATATCACCTTGTTACTAATTTTCCTTTTTTCATCGAGTTCCATAGATCATGACATCTATTTACATCTCATATACTCATAGCTGACCAAGGCCTTCATAGAGTTTCTATGTCCTCTTGAGCATTCAAATCCTTGAGATTATTCCACATGGAAGAATCTCATTTAATCATAACTCTTAGATTTAAAATAAAAATTGTGAGTCTTCCAAGTAGTTAAGTCATCACAAGTCATCCATGTGTAACGATCTCATTCACTCGGGACACAACTAGTCTTCATTAAAATTCTAGGTCTTCCAACTTCCTAAAACCATATGATCATACCACATGAAAAAAACCCAATGAATCATGACCAATTAAATCAAATTATTTACATATATTCAAAAATATTAAGTAATTGAGTAGTTGAGATCAGGATAGGTAGCATAATCCCATTTACTTAGACTCTATCAGTTGTAGGTACACTATCAAAAGTTGTAAAGTATTCTAGTTTAATGAAGTCATCCATGTGGTGAGATATTATTAAATTAAAGATTTATAGTCAAATGTACATTTTAAAAGTTATTTTTTCTCTGGATCCCCAAGAACCATCCACATGTCATCATTTCATAAGCTTCAAACTTATTAGAGGAAGGTACAAGGTAAAAATTCAGAATAGTCTCAGATCCCCAAGATCACTCCATATGGCACCATCCTATGCATGTAGAGCTTACCTAGAAGACATACATAGTTTAAAATTAAAAATAACATTGAATCCATGATATCTTAAGAAGTGGTGACATCTCATTAAGTCATATCCCACTGAGCATACAAAATAAAATTATAAAGCCAAAAATTGGGGGTAAGCAAGATGAAGACAAGTTTCATAATCATAAAGATGTGTAGATAAAATTTAAATTAATTATTTGATAGCTAGGCAAAAGGATGATAAATGGTAAATCGACAACTAGCTTAAGGTGATGACTAAGCACTCAAATGTAACAAGAAGTTACCACATGGTAGAAAATCACCCATCAGAGTTGACTGACAAATTCAAATCAAAATAGAAATAGAACCAAAAGTTTTTGTAATGCATTAATTTCACACAAAATGTGCATTCAAGTATCAACATTAAAGAAATATAGGTGAGACCCTAAATACATCAAATCACATTTCCAATAACCAACTAATTATAAATTATGAATTCAAAGTTATCCATTTATCAAAATCCCTAGTTATTCAGTGATTTAAAGAATCAACTCTATGTCAATTATGATATTTTATCTAGATTTTAACAATGCAACTGTGGTTTCATCATTTCAAACATCTAACTAGCCTCCCTCTCAATATTCTATCATAGGAGAAATAATGTATTTAGACACATTTTTTGATAAAGGGGTGTTAGATTAACATCATTACTCTACACTCTGGGATGAGGTGGATAATATAGAACCATATTTAGTCTAGGGTCAATTGGATGAAGATAGGAATAAATATATGAATGATTTGTTTCTAGTAAAAATAATGAAATTACACAAGGTTATAGCTAAATCTAACATAATAAATTATATCAACTTAATTCAATATTTATTTTTTAATAAAATTATTACTTAGGATTGTTTTTAATTTATATTGAACATAAATGCACTAGACTATACTTATGGGGAGACATTTTAGAGGTGTTTGTGCCTTATAATTCTAGAAATAACTTATAACTAGGTTGCAACCAATACCTGTTTAAAACATAACACCATTGAGAGGAAACTAAAATAGTGGTTGAATAAAGGTAATAAATTTAATATTAAAATTTCAATTTCCTCATTTCCTGTAATAAGGTTTAGGTCAGGAATACAAATCACCATGTCATTAATGAATAGGTTGTATGGATTTTTTGTCACTAATTATGTACATAAGGAATGGGTTCCCTTATTATACATCATCTTGAGCATTGATAAAATTGTGGTAGTTGGTGAATTGATTAGTGTTACGATCAGGACACATATGTTCAAAATTCATGAGAGGTCATCTAATGGGAGTTTATAAATGACATCTTATGTGGTATTTGCCATGATGGGAACAATGCACATGACTTATGGGCAACCTTGAGTACCATATATAAAATATGTAAATAATAGGGTATATAATGATTATCTAATGTTGCATGTATACAGATTTAGAAATGAAATTAATAGAAGTGTAGAGGACATATACCCACAAGTGTACTTAAAAATTTATGGGAATTATATATCTAGTCTCTCTAATAACATAAGGTGAAGCATTTCAAGTATGGTGTTAGCATATTATTGTATTTACCTTAGGTTATTTACTAAGGTAATTTATTTTGGTTAGTTTCCTTAACCACTTTGGTTAAGAGGTTAGTTGTTTATTCGGCCTTTGTTATTTCATGCAAGCCGACATAGGTTAGTTTTATTATACCCGTCTCATGCTTCACGGGTATTTCATTTGTTTGCCTATTTAATAGGCCTTCATGCTTAGTTGAACGTAGAATGTGTGCTCTGCTATTCTCAATCTCATTTTCTCTCTGTATTTTGTTTAATCTAATATGGTATCAGAGCCTATGGTTTGTAGAACCTGAGTGAAGGTTTGTGGAAGCCAGAGAGAGGTCGGTGTCTTGCCAGGGAGGAGCTTCAGGCACCCAGTGGAGAGCCGAGGAGAGAGAAAGCATCACGGAATTCGGTAAACTCAACCAGAAGGTCTGAAAATTGCCAAGAAGCATCAGAAGGCTAAATAAGACCAAAAGAAAGCAAAAACAAGCTGTTTTAGAGGCTCAGAAGCCTTGTTGAATTTATCTCTGTGTGCTGGGCGCCGTACGGATTCGGCAAAATCAGAAAAATTCATTTCTTCATCTTTTTCAGCGAAACAAAAGTCTAAATCGCAAGTTAGATCAAAACTAAGACACTGGTGAAAACGGTTTGCAATTTGGTTGAGAAACGGGCTCAGAATCTTCGCCTGAAGTTTCAGAGGTAGGTCAATTTTCTGATTGGCTGAATTTTTTTATAAAATTTTTAGCCTAAAGTTTTTAATATTTCAATTATTTTTATTTTTTAATTGAAATAAATCAAAACTTTAGCCAATAAGGGTTATTGGGGACCTACCGCTGACTAATAATCACGGAAGCGTCTGAAAAGCTAAAAATTTTACCGTTTTTTGGGTTTTTTATCTGGATATCAACGGAGAAAGAATTTTTTAAATCGGAATTGTAGTTTTCCCGATTTAATTGTTTCAGTGGTAGATTTTTTGTGATCTTGCAAACGGTATTGAGTTTGTTGCTGAATACGGTTAAGGTTGTTCAGTGTCAATATAGAATCAATTTGTAGAAGGAATTAAATTTTTTTTTAAAAAAAAAGGTCATTATAGTTTTTCCGATTTTATCATTTTCGTGAAAAACTAGGTAAAATGGCTAGTATTCAACACCTGTTACTACCAGATTCTCAGAAATTGACTGGCAAGAACTTTAGTTTGTGGAGTCACAAGGTTTTGACAATATGTGAATATCTGAATATTGATCAAATAGTGCTCGGTAAAGAGCAAAGGCCTGCCACTACTACCAATGACTATGATAAACGTCATCGTGAGGCTCTCATGTTGTTAAAATTGTCAGTAGCAGATAATCTAATCTCAGAGGTCAGAAATGCGACTATAGCATCAGATTTATGGAAAACTTTATCTTCAAAATATCAGGCTTCTGAAGCCGGTAGAGTGTTGTATTTGAAGAATTTGTTGTTTTCCACTAAGATGCAGGAAGGTGGCTCCATTTCTGAGTTTTTATTGCAGATCAAGGACATCAGTGACCAATTGAAAGCAGTGCAGAAACCTGTTGATGAGCAAGATTTGATTGCTCTTGTTATGCAAAATCTTCCACCATCATTTGAGTCATTTGTGGAGTCCTTGCACATGATTGCTGAGATGCAGACTTTGGATTTTGAAACATTGTCTACATTGCTATTGCAAAAGGAGAGACGACAGGAGCATGCAGTGTTGTCTACATCCACTTCCACAGAGAGTGCATTCTTTATTAAGGAAAAGGGTAAGCAGTCTGATAAAAATAGCTATCCATCAGAATCTTCACAAGTAAGTGGTAATAAGAGATCTAAATGGAAATGTTTTTACTGTAAGAAACCTGGTCACCTTAAGAAAGATTGTAGGAAAAGACAACATGATATGGCTAACCCCAGAAAGAAAGCTCATCATGCGAATGTAGCTGAAGGTGAAGGCGAGGAATCACCAAATTTTGCTTTCATGGCTTCCAGTGGTAATTCCTGTGGTGGATCGAGCTTGGTACTTTGATTCAGGGGCATCTCGCCATTATACATGCCATAAGGACTGGTATGTGGATTTTGTTGAAGATAACAGTAGTAATGAATCTGTATCTTTAGGAGATGGTACAACATATTTTGTGAAAGGATTTGGTAATGTTCATATAAGTTTTAATGGCACAGTAAATTATACATTCAAGAATGTTAGGTATGTACCGGATATGAACAAAAATCTTCTTTCAATCAGTGAGATCACCTCAAAATCTGATTTTGTTGTAAAATTTCAAGAACAACAATGTTTAGTCACCACTAAAGATAACAAGATTATTGCTGTTGGGATCGGTGAGAAAGGCTTGTATAAGCTTGCAGATCCAATCAAAGCAAAGGAAAGTGCACTTGCAGCAGTTGATAGCACAAGTTCACTATGGCATGAAAGGTATGGGCATTTGAATTTTCAGTATTTGACTACATTGAGTAAGACTAAGATGGTTAAGGGGATTCCTTCTATTCGGCATAGTCATCATGTATGTACTGGATGTCAGTTGGGGAAGCAAGTTAGACATTCATTTGATGTTGGTAAAGCTTCGAGAGCAAACGGAGTATTGGATTTGGTACATGCGGATTTGCATGGTCCAATGCAGACACCTACCCCTTCTAGTGCCCGTTATTTCTTGTTACTAGTTGATGATTTCTCTAGGAAAAAGTGGGTATACTTTCTAGTAAAGAAATCTGATTGTTTTTCTAACTTTCTTACTTGGAAAGCTATGGTTGAAAAACAGGCAAGACGGCCAGTGAAATCTCTTAGAATGGATAATGGGGGTGAGTTCATCTCAAAACAGTTCAAGGACTTTTGTGCCACTGAAGGCATACACAGACAATACACTACACCTTACACTCCACAGCAAAATGGAGTTGTGGAAAGGCGTAATAGGACGGTGATGGACATGGCTCGTTGTATGGTCCAAAGCAGAAATGTCCCATACAGGTATTGGGCAGAGGCAGTGAATACAGCAGTATACATCCTCAACAGAAGTCCTACAAAAGCTTTGAAGAATTTGACTCCAGAGGAGGCTTGGTCAGGTCGAACTCCAGATGTAAGTGATTTTAGAATTTTTGGTTGTGTAGCTTTTGCAGTTATTCCTAGTCAAAAGAGAAAAAATTTGGATGCAAAAAGCAAAACATACATGTTTGTTGGATACAGTGATCAGTCAAAGGCCTACAGATTACTTGATGTTTCTACTAACAAAGTTGTGGTAAATAGAGATGTCATAGTAAATGAACAAATGCCATACTTCACAACAACTGGTCAAGTTTCAGATATTGAGTCATTGAATGATTCCATTATTAGTCATAATGTGAAAAATGAGCAGGATTCTTGTTCATCAGTGGAATCACATTCCAGGGAGGGAATTGATACAGGTCATTGTGAGGTTCCAGCAACACAACCAAAGAAGCCAAAGTGGTATACTGCCACAATTGAAGCACTAAAAGAAGGAGACTTGCCACAAGATGTGGAAAGTAGAAGACTGAGATCGGGAAAGCAGTTTGGTAATAGAGGTGAGCATGTTAATCTTGCTCTAACAACTGATGTTTCACAAGTATTTGAGCCTAATTCTTTTTCAGAGGCCAAAGGGAAGTCTAAGTGGGAATCAGCTATGCAATTGGAATATGATTCCTTGATGAAAAATAATACTTGGAAGTTGATGGAACTACCACCAGGGAAGAAATCCATTGGTTGTAAGTGGATTTATAAGGTAAAATACAAAGCAGATGGTTCCTTGGACAAACACAAAGCCAGACTTGTTGCAAAAGGTTATGCACAAGAAGAAGGGGTTGATTATGAGGAGACTTTTGCTCCAACCACCAAGATGGTAACTTTTCGTTTGATTATTGCTATTGCTGCTCAGTTTGGATGGCAGGTGCACCAAATGGATGTAAAGAGTGCTTTCTTGAATGGAGATCTAGAGGAGGAAGTCTACATGGTTCAGCCACAGGGTTTTCAGGTTCCTGGTAAGGAACATCTTGTTTGCAGGTTGATCAAGTCCTTGTATGGACTTAAGCAGGCTCCTCGAGCTTGGTATACAAAAATAGACTCATATCTTAGGGAGTCAGGTTTCAAAAGGTGTAACTCGGAACCAACTCTCTATGTAAAGGTGTCTGGTGATGATATCTTGATTCTCATTATATATGTTGATGATATAGCCATCACTGGGAGTAGTACTAGTCTCATTCAGCAAATGAAAGCTGATGTTTGTTGTACTTTTGACATGACAGACTTAGGACTACTAAAATACTGTTTAGGTGTTGAGTTTTGGCAAAGTGGTAATACTATATTTGTGTCACAGAATAAGTATGCCAGTTCATTGCTAGAAAGGTTTAGAATGATGGATTGTAATCCAACTCACACACCTATGGAAACAGGAGCTAAAATTTCAACAAACACTGATTCACCTCCGGTCAATGAAACAGTGTATCGGCAGCTAGTGGGTAGTCTCATTTACCTCACTACCACTAGACCGGATATTTGTTTTGCAGTGAGTTTTCTATCTCGCTTCATGTCTAAACCACAGGAAGTCCATTGGTTAGCTGCAAAACGAGTATTAAGATATGTTAAAGGTACTCTTGACTTTGGCATACTGTATAAGAAGTCTGTAGATTTTGAACTTTTAGGATATTCTGATTCTGATTGGGCAGGTTCAGTTGATTCAAGAAAATCTACAACAGGGTATGTTTTCACTTTTGGTTCAGGAGTTTTCTCATGGCAGAGCAAACTACAAACTACAGTAGCATTATCTTCAACAGAAGCAGAGTATAAAGCTGTGGTTAGTGCAGGTTGTGAAACCATGTGGATAAAGAAAATTTTGGAGGATCTTCAGTTTGAGTCATCAAAGCCTACTCCAATTTTTTGTGACAACCAAAGTGTTTTGAAGATGGTGAAGAATCCAGTATTTCATGCCAGGACCAAACACATTGAGGTTCACCATCATTACATCCGACAGTTGGTTACAAATGAAGACATCAGTCTCTTCTACTGCCCCACTGCAGAGCAGCCAGCTGATATAATGACCAAACCACTTGGTACAGACAAGTTCATAAAATTTAGAGATAAACTTGGTCTTGTTTCTAGTTTAGTCATTAAGGGAGGGTGTTAGCATATTATTGTATTTACCTTAGGTTATTTACTAAGGTAATTTATTTTGGTTAGTTTCCTTAACCACTTTGGTTAAGAGGTTAGTTGTTTATTCGGCCTTTGTTATTTCATGCAAGCCGACATAGGTTAGTTTTATTATACCCGTCTCATGCTTCACGGGTATTTCATTTGTTTGCCTATTTAATAGGCCTTCATGCTTAGTTGAACGTAGAATGTGTGCTCTGCTATTCTCAATCTCATTTTCTCTCTGTATTTTGTTTAATCTAATATATGGAATATTATTGGTATTATCCTAATTGCACTATGATTAGGATATAGGGAACTAGGGAACCTCCATTATATTCACAATGATATGTTCTTAACATTGTGGTGAATTAGGAAAAAACACACTAAATATTCAACAATGTGGATGAAAATTTTGGTTCTAGACATCAAGTCTACTATCACAAGATCCCTCTGAGCATTGGCCAAATTCAATACTCACTAAGGATACACCCTATTATAATGGGGAAAATTAGAGCCCATTATGGTCTACAACTATCAAAATACTCATATTGGGACCCTATAGATATGGTCAAGCAATACCTCATTGACTTGAATAAAAATGTAATTCATATCCCTTATGGCCATAAGAGTTATAACCATGATAGAATCTTTGTTAATGTTGTAGATGATTCAGAGGTCTAAATTCACATGATTCATCATAAAATAATAATGGTAGTAGCCCTATAAATCCAATATAATCCCTCAATTAATATGTAACAGTAAAATAAAACTATATTGGAAGAAAATAAAGTTTCAATACATCAATGGCCCTAGCCACAAGCCCCATAATTGCAAGAGCATGGTAATTCTTCCTCTCCATATCAAGGATAATATCATGTCCCTGATATAAATATTTTATCAAATTATTTATAATACATAAATGAATATTAACATATGAATAATAAAATTATTTTTATAAACCTCTCCAAAAACTTTGGAAAAATAGAAAGAGATACTAGTGTATAATTAATAATTCCTTCACAACTAGAACCCAAATTTGACAATTTTTAAATAATTTTTTTTTAATATTTCCTATTATTTAAATATAATTTATAAACATGTGATATTATGTTATGATAGACAACATTACATCCACACACACCTATAAAAATCCTAAATCCAATGCTCCACACAACGGTAATAAACAAGATGCTCTCAATGCCTCATATTTGGTAATTTTGGCATCAAATTACTTCAAACTTCCCACGTATATGAAAAGTGTCATCTTGTAAATTTATATATAATAAAAATAATAATATAAAACAATTATAAATTAAACCAACAAAACATAAAAAATATGGAAACCAAACCACACCATATGACATCTTAAAATATGCAAAAATCTCACCAAAATCTGCATTAACAATACCAATCAACTCCAATGCAATCTCTCAATGAGATCATATCTTTGAATAAAATGGGCGATGTACTTTTAATCTTTAAATCTGCGGTTTTTACTCCACCAATATACTTAATTGAGGGGCAATGTCCTTTGAATCTTTAAATCTATGGATTTTACTCCACCAATATACTTACCTGAATGTTTTTGTCCTCATATTTAAAATTGAAATGAAAAGTACAATAAGTTTTTGAAATTACCAAAATATATCTTAGAATGAAATCTTGACATATAAATACACCCGAGGCACCAAATTTGGTGCCAAAATCCTAATATCCCTCATTTGAGAAGATGAAATGAGTTATAAAAGGAAACTAATTATATCTTTATACTCTTTCCCATAAAACATTTAGATCTTACGTCTTTCTCCTTTGTTTCCATTTCCCAAACATTCTCTAATTTGGCCTACTTATCTTGAGGATAACAAATCAATAGAAAATTAGCAATTTTCCTTGGAAGATCACCATTATCTCCTCCTATAAAGACATGTCCCAATTGGTAAGTTTCCTTGTAGACATTCAACTTGCCAATTCCTATTAATATTAAAATATATTTAATATTTAATTGAACCTATTAAACATCTTAAACATATAAAATAATCATGGGTCCACAATATTAAATATTAAATAAATTATTTTCCCAACTCGTTCTTTATTCCATGGAAAATATTAAAATGGGTATTTTTATGTAAATTTTAAATTGATTAAAAATTGGACATGATAAGTCTATCCTTACCCAAATTGCTTTTCCTCAATCAATTGAAACCCAAGTTTCTCAAGAATCACCATTCTAATGTGGTGATTCATACCATATAGTCCACAAAGTCTAAATCTTGTACTTGTCATGTGAGAAATTTACTATAAAGGTGCACTACATAATATATTCCTTCTATCATCTATAACATTATTATACACTTCATATAGTTTAACCACCTCTTAAAAGAATAAATTACTCTCTTGAGGATATGTATCAAATAAATGTGCAATACTTACCAAATCAAAGGTGAAATTTGGAATGAAATCTATAATGTAATGCATTATTAAACGTTTCCATTTTCAAGTTGAATAAAGAAATGAAGATAACCAACATATTGTGTATTATTTGATATGTAGGAGAATGGTCTATTCTCTCCAATTTTAATGCTGATTTTCAATCTCTTGAAGAGCTTATGTATATTGTCCAATTGTAACTTTATCTAGCTTCCTTCTTAACACTATGGTAAATCTTAAAGTAGTGGAATTGAGATGAATGACATGATTATATTAATATTAAAGTTATAACCAATTTATTCATGCAACCCATTGGTATGTAGTGTGTATCAAATCCTCTTCCATCAATAGCCTCCCTTTTTCAAATTGTTTCTCCAACAGTGTATAAGCACTAGCATGAAACATTTTAAATCAAAAACTTAGAAAACTTATTATAATGTTATAAATATAATTTTTACAACATAATGGAATATTATAACCATAAATAAATCCTACATAATAGGAGATATACATTCTGGAAATAATTACTACCTTTATCCCTACAATGTTGAAATACACATTGCTGAAATACCCACTAATAGACCTAAACGTTACATCAACTTAAGAGATGTTAATTTCAGCTTCATGGACTAATATAGGATAACATGATTATAGTAGATTAAAAAAAATTATCACCCTACATCATCAACACTCACACTAGCCACCTATGAATTATAAATCTACAAACAATAATTTATTTTGATGGAAGATGATGTACTCCCTATGATCATCCACTAGCACATTCTTGTCACTCTTCACCACTAAATATAAAATGTTAGTGGAAAATAGTTCATTAGAATAATATAACATCATGGGAAACCTTGAATCTATATGAATGATAGGAACATACCAAAAAGTAATCATTATGTAGAAGACACCAACATCTACATTGTTTTCCCTTACCCATTTATGTGACTCATCACTCCAATCATATAAATCCAAGAGGAAGTTCAAACTTGTCTAATCTATCTATGCCAAAAATTTACCACAAACCTGATTATTATGAAATCTTTTAATGCATACATGCTGGAGAACATCTCCTCATCATAACTAGGGAAATTCCATTTTGAATGTTTAAGCTTCATGCTTTCATTTATTATGGAATTCTTCATTTGCATTGTAACCAAAGCAACTCCCTTTCCCATAGTATCACATTATGTACCAATAATTTTTGAAAAATTTTAAATAAGAAATACATGAAATAATCTCAATACTTTCTCCCACTTATCAAAGTCTTCTAGTGCGCTATTTTCTTGCATGTATCTACACTAATGACATGGCCTAAGTGTAGAAGATTTGTAACCTCAAAATTATATAGAGATTACTTTGTATCTAGATCAAATTATTTTAAAAATTCATTAGTCAATTCTATGTTATGCGTATGATTTTCCAAAGATTTATTACACATTGAAATGTTATCATAATACATCAAATGATCACTAAATACCTACTACACCATGGTGACCTATACATTAGTTAAATCACTTAACATGATTATTAAAAAAAAGTGCCTTAATTGAATCCTAAATTTTATCTTGTGCATATCCATATCCCTCTCCTAAGTATAATAGTATCCTATCCTAAAATTAATCCTCAAGGAATAAACTACCTCCTTCAATTCACCAATAATTTCAACCTTGGGATTATTGTTCAAAGCTTCATATATGGTACACATCCTGTTGATTTTATATTTTCCCTTTACAAAGTGGTTAGAATGTATAATAAACCCCATATGGTTCTTTATAAACTCTCTTTCAATCCAAATGTAGGAGATGGATAACATAATAATAATATCAATTCCTCTATCCAATTTGACTGTCAAAATATCACCCCAATCCCATATGTACAAATAATATTGAATTTGAATCAAATATTTTTCATGCCCTATACTATAATTTATATCCATTAATCTATCACCTTTGTTATCATGCTTTCCATGATGACCAAAATTAGGCATTGACATAAGATAAAATAACAAATCTAAAATAAGATCATTATATTCATACCTTAGGTTGCTAATAATGAGCTCATCCACCTTTGATAAGGTTGGAATTTTTGAGATACCCTCAACATATCCATCCTTTCAAATCATAATATCTTATTCAAATGCATATACAATCACCATGCCACTTTGAAATCCAATCATTATCTTGCCTTTTGTAAGCTTGGAGGTTAATGCGTGATCCTCCATCTTGAACTCTTCAATATATATGATGGATTTGGATACACAACCTAGATCCCACACTCTTTTGCATAGGCCATTATGAATTATTTCCTACTCATTAAATATATAATCATGTAAAGATAATGGATCTTTGTAAGAATCAATGTAAAAACCAATATTTAATTCTATGACATACCTATCAGTAAAATCATTATGGCATTCATTAGGAGATATTTATTGTATCTCCCATTCATTTTATGACAATAATTCATCAGATATATGCAGGTTATTATCACTAATAACTTCTCTAGTGATTTCCACATACTTAATATCAACATTCTCTTCATTACCTCTAATTTGACAAACATCCTAAATATATAATTTCTCTTCTTAATTCATCACATGTTCTACATATTCAATATGTAAAGTTTATTTGTTTTTCAATTAATTAAGACAAACATTTTCCTAACTAGTCAACTCATTGGAAATAACTAAAGTATCTTCATCAGATAAATAATCTTTACCTTTATATTGTATGGTAGGCTCTTTTGTGGTTCAATTCTTCTCACCCTCTTTTGGATCTATTTGTTTTTATTACTTTGTCTCATGATACTTACCATTTTACAACTTATCTTCATCATTTATTATTTTTATGTAGTACCTTCAAAAGGATTTTGTAGCTTAGAAAGCTTCAGGGTTATCTTGGTACTCATCAAAGATTTTGATAATCTCCTCTTCTATGGGTATAGTTATCTCTATCAATATCAAATGTTATAAGTTACTTAAAAAGTTGGTATTATTCATACCACCTATAAATTTTGGAATCCAAAATTTTATCTTCCCTCTCTCATTCCCTTAAACAAAGATTTAAGGACACCTCCCACAATTTACTCTATATGAAATCAATGAAAAACTAAAATGCAATGGATGATACCACACATGAAACCATTGTGAATTTAAATTAAACAATTAAAAACAAAATTAAAGTGATTATCACTAAAATTCAACCTCAAAACATTACATGAAACATAAACAAAGGAAAATAATTTATATCTTCTTCAATAGGGTGGCAAGCTCTATGCTATGATACCACTATCATGTCCCCAAAATAAATATTTTTAAAAATTATATTTAATAAAAAAATTAAAATAAAATAGGAATAATAACATTAATTTTAAAACCCTTTTCAATTTTTTGTAAAAAAGAGAAAGACATACTAACAAAAAATTAACAATTCCTTCATAGCTAGAACCCAGATTTGACAATTTTTACACAAAAACTTTCAAATATATTCCAATTAACAAAATATGATTTATAAACATGTGATATTATGTTATGAAATAAAAATATCCATCCAAACACACCTATAAAAATCTGAAATCCAATGCTCCACACAATTGTAACAAAAAAGATGCTCCCAGTGCCCCACATTTGGCAGTTTTGTCACTAAATTACTTCAAACTTCCCACAAAGATGAAAAGTGTAATATTGGAAATTTATATAGTATATACATACTGATATAAAACACTTATAAATTCAAAAATCACAACATAAAAAATATGGAAACCAAACCACACCATAAGACACCTTAAAAAATGCAAACAACTCACCAAAATCTGCATTAACAATACCAATCATCTCTAAGTAATCTCTGGATGAGATCAACTCAATGAAAAAAAGGATATAAATCCTATGAATATTTAATTTTTTTTTTTTTTTTTTACCAATATCCTCACCTAAAAGTTTTCTTCTTTATATTTAAAATTGAACTATAGAGTTTAAGAAGTTGTTGAAAGGCTAAACGATAGCCCATAATGAAATTTTGGCATATAAATACACATGAGGCACAAAAGGTTATTAAAAAATAAAAATATAAATTATTTGATAAAATTAAATTATTTATAAAAGGAAACTAATTCTATATTTATCCTCTTTCCTATAAAACATTTAGATCTTGCCTCTTTCTCCTTTGTTTTCATTTCCCAAACATTCATGAATTTGACCCACTTATCTTTGTCTATTACAGTTTTAAATTACCAAATGGTCAATTTTCCATCCAAAAGTATAATTTATACCATATCTTCCCCATATTAATCACTACAAGAATATTTTTTATACACCAAGTCATTATATACCCATGCCAATATTGGGGAAATTGATCCACAAGCTTTTGATTCTTCTAATTCTTTATTTCTTTTTGCCACTGCTTTAATAATAGTTAATCACAAATAATATAGAAGGAAATTACATTTTGAAAATTTAGTAATTTTTTCCATTTTTATCCCAAATAATTACATTCACCCTTGAAACCATCTATCCAATTAGGCATGTTTATTATTCAGTCCAATCAAACCAAGTATCCAATTGTGATAAATTTAAAGAATTTGGAAAAGATAAAGTATGTGGTGTAAACTACACCACTGAGGGGTATCCTAGACTAGAATAGGGTCATTCCACCATATTTACCATCCCATATTAAAATAAGTGATTAAATGTTACCTTTGGTAATCAATCCACCTTCCACATCTTTAGAGACTAGCCAACCTGAGAAGTAAGGAGAAATTAATGTATTAGATTGGGTCAAAGAGTTTAAGAGTAGAAAAGGGATAAAATGGGCCTAGTTGTTACATAATTACCAATTATAACCACACACTTTGAAAACAATACCAACACCATATAAAGGGTAAGGAAGAGGAAAGGAGTGTAAAATAAATGGCAAGAAATAATATTATAATAAAGGGATAATTTATTTCCATTGGTAAACAAATAGAAGAATAATTATAAGGACTTGGATGAATATGAATAAGAATTGTGTTATTTTTTGAATGAAATAGGGGAGTCAATGAAATAAATTTACAAGAGTCAGTTACAAGCAAAGAAAAGTATTCTAAAAGCATAAATCACTCTATCTCCAAGGGAAATAATGGATAATGTCTAGATTGCAACTAATAAGTGATATGATATCATGAAAACAATCATAAACTTTAGAGTTGAGACCCAACCTCATTAGTCAAGGGTAGTCAACTTTTATAATTAGTTAAAATAATTACAAATAAGTCTTAACTTCTTGGTGCAATGTGAAAAAAATAGTGCATACATCCATCTGATCTTAATGATGAACCAAAGGTTATATGAGCCCTTAATTATGTGATTCCTAAGAGAGATATTGCATTCATCTATAACTAGTAAATGAAAACTTTGGTAACACAATTTACACACCATGAAATAAATGTAATTCAAATTTTGATAGATATGAGGTTTACTAATCTGATTACTCCTATATGGTAAATAGGCAAAATTTAGATGGTTACTCTAGGAATTTGTTGATAGGTTCAACATAGAAGTTGAGGGCACTATGTATAATAGTAGTGAAGAAATTCTATAATTGATTAATTTTGAAAAATATAAAGTGACAAATGCAAAAAACCTCAAATCAATGTTTAGAGCTTAGAGGCCAAGCATAAAAGGTTAATGGATGAAATACTAAATATAGTCAATCCCCCCATGCTCAATTTTGAGATAATAAATATTGAGTTTAATGTTACACACACACACACACACACACACACACACACACACACACACACACACACACACACACACACACACACACACACACACACACACACACACACACACACACACTATGAACAATTGAAGGATATCAAGGGAGACACTACTATAGTGTAAGGCACAACACCTATACCACTTATAGGCACTCAACCTTAGGTGGTAGTTCCTAAAATGGTACATATTGATAAAGGGATCATTAGTGCCACTCAGGTAACTACATTTGGATGTCAGCATCAATTTCCACTACAATGAGTTCTTCACATGTAGTACCTCCAGGTACTTTAGCTTCAACATTGAACATGTAGTTCCCTTCTTCTTTAGATAGTGCCATGTTGACACCATAGTTATATATGAATATATTTTTTCATGTACTCTACTATAATGGAGACTTATATCTCCATTATATTTTTAGGCATATATTTATTTATATTTTAACCTTGATATTTTGGCCATTCATCTTATTTATATTCTACACATGCATACTTTGCATGAATTCTATATTTGGAAATGTAAAATTAGACTTAGCTTGGAGGATGAGGTGGCCCATCCACAAGCATATATATACTTTTAACCTCTTTATTCCAAAGGGAGGATAATTTTGGCTATTAAAGTGAATATATATTCCATGGATCATTTTTCAAGTTAATTTTGATGTTCAAATATCTAATCTCCTCCAAGATTTATATATCATTGAATAAGTTCCATCACTATGGTAATTTAGTCTATGGGTTGTGTATGATTTCTCTTTCATTACAATTATTTAAATTATGTTATTGCTAATTTGAATGCTTTTATGTTTAGTAATCTTAATCTCCCATTGAAGGTGTGCAATTTCAATCTTACATAAACAAGAAACTTTTATTATAAGCATTAAAGTTCACTTTGTTTTGGTTTCCTTTGACTATTAAATGTGTTTTTGTGTTCTATATGTTGATAATAATATTATATCAATCATTAGTATTCATCAAATGGTCCATCCTATAGTGTAGGCTCTAGTCTATAAGGGTTTCATATTTTTTTGATATGCAAACCTTCTTTTTTGCCCTAACTTTCATTCATTTTTACACCTTTTTTATATGATTTAAATCATCATGTAATTTTTAAATAAAGGAAACCCTGTCCCAGATAGACCACCTTAGGTTAGTTTCACCCAGCCATCTCATATATATTTTTGGTTCCTTTTAGATCCTATTAATTTGAATCATCTAAGGTAAACACCCATTAGTCATTGTTATTCCACCAAAAAGTTATTTACAAAACCAAATACCTTACAACTCATTCCTTGGAGTGAACATTTATTCATTGATACTAAAATGTTAGAGTATACCTCATATATTCCCTTGGTGTGCAAAAAATCCACATCAATAGGAAAATATTTTGGCACTAGAAGGAGGGCCTCTTTCATTGAATTACAAAAGTCACCTGGGTTGTACTTGACATTTCAAAGAGGTTAACTACGTCCAATTATGGCATTGGTATATTATCATCACCTTTGTATTTTCATAAAAGACCTATGCTAGATAAAGGTGCCTCAAGCAAATCCTAGACTCAGTCATTGTCCCTAACTAGAAGAGGTTAGCTTACTCAAATCACTATGGCCTTAATCTAGTTATTTGGTTCTACTATTGATATTCCCGATGCTTCCCATGACTAAATTAAAATACCAAAAAAATATATTCCCATCTTCTCCTCTTTTAGAGTATGGTCTATGAATAACACATAAGATATTTTAATACTACCTTAGGAATAATGAATGTGGTTCATGGGGATGTTTCATTTATAATTTTTACCTTCACATTACATAATGTTTCCTATGACTAGTTCCTCAACCTTCTTGAAGCCTCAATCAGTTATTTGGACCAGTGTGAGAGCACTTTCTTAGCTCAATTTGGATAAGTTAGTAGCCACAATGTCATATATCAACACTTTTTGGGTATGATAAGAGAGCCTAATGAACCCTTCAGAGCCTCTAATGATAGGTTATAAAATATATATATCCAAATAGATATTTCATACAAGTGTAGTGATACACTATCCATAGAGATTTATAATAATGCCTTAGATCCTACAACTTAAGTATCCATGCATAGGGTGAAAAATAGAGTTGATCTAACACATGCTTATGTTAAAACTATCAATATTAATAGGAAAATAAATCTCTAATTATAGACTTTGGTTGGGCTCAATATTTATCAAAATTACCCAATGCTGAATCTAATTTCAAATGTTAATTAGAATATTATGATTCACATCAAGAACCAAATGCATGTACAATTGAATTTATCTCATGTTGCACCAAACCAAAGCTTAGGTTTTTTGAAAAAACCCTATCTAGACACCTAATCAACATTGAATCCTAGATTTCATCCCAACCAATAATTCCAACACTAAAGGTGAAACCACTGATTCTAACAAGGTTGAATTAGATGTTATGTAGTGAATGGTACAAAAGCTAAGTAATGAATTCCTGAGCATGTAGAAGCATATGGGAAACACTATGGGAAAAAATACCAACTAGAGTTTTAGGTTCCAAAGGTACAACATGCATTCAACATATCTAGAAATAACATAGTACAATATCCACTTAATAGGGGGCTTGAAGTAAATATCTTGGAAGTAAGATTGACCAACTGGTGCTAAGTTAAAAATACAACACAATATGTAAAGTTTTATAACATATAATTCTACACTACATTTGAGATCTTTCAGAAGTAAATGGATAGATAAGAAATCTTAACAAATTAGCTAGAGCCATCTTCTTCCACTATTCTAGTTCCTCTTAGTAAAGCAATGGTATTTGAGACATATGACTTCCCATTTTTCATGGAAGATGAAAATGAACCTATAGACAATATATATGAAATCCATGCCTTCTAGTGGCTTTATAATAACAACTACAACTTGAAGAATAAACATCCCTAAATAATAGTGCTACGACTTCTCTAAATCTTAAGGTAAAAAATAATCCACCTCATACAAAATTAAATGATAAACAATAAAGTAAAGAACCATAAATAAAATGTGGATACATTATAGTATAAGGTATGAATAAAATAAGGCAAATATCACCTAGCATGAGTTATTTTAGATTATCAAGAAAAGAGAATTGTTGCTCAAAGCCTTGACTAGGAGACCATCTACTAATAAATCTAAGGCTATTCATACTAATTTGGTCTTCTATAAGGACAAGTTTGAGGTGATGTAATTTCTACTTATCATAAATATGTTTGGTAAGAATTTACATAATTGTTTGGTTGACTCAAGTGCCTCAACCAACGTAATGCCCAAAGTTTTATGATATAAACTAGGTTTGACCCCAAATAAATTTAAAATAGTGGTATAATAATTGAACAAATATTCATTATCACGTGTTGGAGAATTACTAAATGTACACATATATATTACTTCTAATCCATGTGTAAAATAGTACATAAACATCTTGGTGGTTGACATTCCTAAAGCTTACAGTTTACTAATAAGTTGTGATTGATCAAATACATTGAATGGATATATGGAAACTGATTTATCACACATGTGGTTATCTTGGAAGGGAGTGGCCAATCATATTTGAGTTGATAGAGAACCAAAAATGATGAAACTAATCATAGAATATAATTTGATTAATGAGAGGATCAACTTCACATATTCGCATTAGGTGTTTATGCATTTACTATAAATGATGAACATCATGAATAATAATTTTAATGTTCTTCATAGTTTTGAAGTGTCCACTTTTGAATGTGCTATATCTAAGAAATGTTCAGGTGTTGGTATAGCCTTGATCAACCAAAATGGGAATTAATATCTTGTTGCAAATATGTTATAATTTCATTACACCAATAATTAGTCTAAATATGAGGCTCTAATTTTGGGCTTACAATTTTCACTAAAGCACAAAGTCAAGTAACTAAATATATTTGGTGACTCATATCTAGTTGTTAACTAGATGAGAAGGAAATATCAATGCAAAATTTCATACTTGAATAAGTATAAGTATAGGGCCTAAGACCTAATTGAGTCTTTCAAATAATTCAACATCAAGGACATTCCAATATAAGAAAGCCATATGATAAATTAACTAAAAGCTTCAACTACCAAATTAGCCCCACACCAAAAGTCTAAAATGTATAAGTTTTCTATGGACCTAGTTCTTTGCCCCTCAGTCTCAGATAATGTGGAGTACTTTTATGTGTTTGATGATGATCTAAAAATAATATAGTTCATGAATAATTATGGATTGTTTTAATATCAGGTAATAGATGAAAGGGAATTGAACACATGAAATAAAATACATGAAAGATGATGGCATCTTACAAGTCAAATAGAATTGAATTCCTATGGGAATGGTATAATCAGAAAGAAATTTTGACATGAATCCATAAGATGAAAAGCAAAATATCTAAAGATAAATCAATCTAACTTTGGAAAAGTTAACTTGGGAGATAATGAATATCCTCAATATGTAAACATTGTCTTGAGTTAATCTAGACTTGAGAAACAAAGATTGAAATATTTATTGATAGATTATAAAGATGTAATTGATTAGACCTATGAAGATCTAAAAATATTTAATCTAAAGATAATTACACACACCATTCATTTGAATCAAGGGAGTTATCCCTTTCGAAAATGCTAAGGTTGAGTGAATCCTGTTTTAGATCCTCTCATTCAAATTAAAGTACATAATCTATTAGATGCTAAGATTATATTTCTATTTATTAATTCCACTCAAGTCACCAAATTCATACTAGTTAGAAATAATAATGGTCAAATCATACTATGTGTTGATTTCAAGAACTTAAAAATAGCATCAAAGAAGGACAAGTATCATTTTCCCTCTTTAGATAAATAAATTTAGATTTTTAGTATGTTTGATATGATGTCCTTTTTGGATGGTTTCTTAGGTTATAACCAAGTGTTAGTAGAACCAAAATATTGAATGAATACTGATTTCACCACCAAATGGGGGATTTATGTATAAAAAGGATGGATTTTAGCCTAATTAATGTATGGGAAACATTCCAATGGTCCATGGAATTCACCTTCAAGGACTCATTATCAAATGCATAATAATCCATATGGATGACCTGAATGTGTTATTAAAGAATAGATCTAACCATGTGGATCACTTGTAAAGCATTTTTTACAGATGTAAGAGATATAGAGTAACAATAAATCCAAAGAGCATAATCTTTGGAGTTACAAAGGGTAAACTATTTGAACACATCATTACTAAAATGGTACTTCCATTGATCTTGAATGAATCTAGGACTTTTCAAATATAACACCCCTAAATCATAGAAAATAATTGAAATATTTATTTGGTAAGATAAACTTTGTATGAAAATTAATTTATGGGTTTGTAGAGATTTGCAATCCACTAAGAACCATGTTGAATAATGATGTGAATATATAATGGGAAGCTATATCCAAGAATACATTTCAAGATATCAATATTTCCATTGCTCAAGCTCTAGTTTTGATTAGTTTTGATTTTACCAAGGATTTATTTATGTATTCATTTACTTCAGAGCAAACTATAGTGACACTACTCACATAATAGGTATTTGATAATGAATATACAATTACCTTCATGAGTAATAATATGAAAGATGCATAGCTAAAATATTTAATGACTGATAAGAAAATATATGCCTTCATAAAATTAGTGAATAATTTCATGCCTTACATCCTTTGAAATAAAACTTGCGCTCTCTTTTCAGACCTATCTATCAAACTCCCACTTATTCAAATTAAGATATGCAAAATGAGAGGTAAGTGGATGGCCAAATTACAAGGATTTAGCCTTGAAATCAAACCTATAAATATGGTATGAGGCCAAATAATTATCTAGATCATGACTAAAATAGATCCACATTTTCAAATCAAGAATGTAAATGAAGAAAAGTTAGATGGAGTTGATTGGTATTCCCACATTATCCACTACTTACTCATAAGTTCATGTCCATCTAAGCTATATAAAGAACAAAGATAAACACTTAGGCTCAAATTTCATTACATTATAAACATGGAGTTTTGTATATAGATAATTATGAAGGCATCTACTTAATGTGTATATTAATAAAAGATACTACAAACTCCTAGATAACATACATCAAAATATAGGTAGTGTTCATCTCTCTAGACATGCTATGACTCACAAAATCCTAGGGATGGTATACTATTGACCCATAATTTTCAAGGATGTTCATAACCATGTTAGAATGCCATGAATTTCAAGTTCCTATATAGAGATAAGTACATGTTTCTATGCCACTACATCCTATGATTGAGTGATAACATTTATCCTAGTGGGGTATTAAATTTGTTGGGGTAATCAATCTAAATTCATCTATAGGACACAAGTTTGTTCTTAAAGTTACTGATTATTGCACCAAGTAGATATAAATTATGCCTATGAATAACTCTATAGCTCAATTTTTATGAATTTTATGTAAGAGAACATACTACATAGGTTTATAATTCTAATTTATTTAGTCTATGATAATGGTCCAAATTTGTAATATATAAAATTTATGTATGGGCCTACAATAATCAAATTACTATCAAGTTTTACTATAATTATTATACACAAAGAAATGTAGTATTTGAATCCACTAAAAATAATTTTATGTATGCCATCAAGAAATCAACAAAACAAAAACCAAGAGAATGAAATCAGTTATTAAAATATGCACTATGGGCAAACAAAATAAGGCATAAACAAGCCCTTAAGGCTTCACCTTCCCTAATAGTGTATAGACTAAAACTAGTCTTTCATATTACTCTTAAATTAACAACATATCAATTCATCTAGGATTATATAGGATAAGATGAAATAATATAGTCTAGGATACTAGACATCGTCAAAATTGAGGATGCATGAATAAAAACATTACATTATTTCAACAAGCACTAATACATTATCCAAAGGTGGTTCAATAAAAGATCTAAAAACAAAATTATAAGATATAAAAATTAATGATTTTATGGGATAAGGCACATGAAAATAAATAAAACCATGATAATTTAACTCTTTTATGGATTAGGACATATCAAATATCTGATATTTTGGGTAACAATGTTTTTCATCTAAAAGATCTCCAAGGTAATGATCTTGCTTTTTGAGTGAATGGGTAGTTTTTGAAACATTATTTCATGGATGATCCAACTAGAGACACTTTTTAATGACTATGATTTTAATATTAGAACTAGGACTAGATTATATATCTTGATTTCTAGAGTATATCTCATGATTTCTATCATTTTAATTCTTAGATTAGTTTTCTAGCTTTCCTAGATTAGTTTCCTATTTTCAGAATTTGCTTTCATAGTTTGTTTTATGTTTTATAGATTAGTTTGATTTAAAATGAAAAATAATCATAACTATTTCTTATGTTGAGCCCATTATAATTTTCCCAAAATAGGGTAAAAAAAGGTATATGCAAATTTCTATTCATTAAGGATTACTCTAGATGGATCTAAATATCCCAAATTAAGGTATGTGTTATGACTAGAATCAAGTTATTATATTAATTGAATGAGTTCACTAGGTTTTTGAAGGTTTCAATGATATTGTCATACAAACTTTAGAAAGACTTTTCATTTTTAAAATATCAACTACACTCTTACATGTTATAACTTGAATGAGTTATAATACACATTTAAATGAATATATTATGGTAGGGACGTGTTGATAAAAATAAATTTTATTATAGATACACCCATCCAATGGTGGTTACCAAACCTTTTTTCAATATGTGTTCTTCAAAAAAAAATCAATGAATCAAATCATACAAACTTATGGGAGAGGGTGATTCAATTAGTTTCTATCACGACTATGGATGCCTAGCTAGAAATTAAAAAAAATGCTTAGAGTGTAATTATAGGTATTTTTGATGGGGCTATGGATGAATAACTAGCAATAGATAAATTAATAAACTTTCCCTATTGTTGTTATAAAATCAAGAAATCAAAACATCTACAATGTCTATTAAAATTTTTGTCCTCATAATAAGGGGTAAATGAATTCTACATAATCACCCATAAATCCCAAAAATAAAAAAGGTTGGTATGTTTCACGAGAAGTTTGAGTCTCTTTTAGTTAAATGAATTCTCATAAGGTCTAAATTTATGTTATAAGTGCATTAACCAAGAATATAGTTCCTAAATACTTAGGAGTATTTCTCCATTGAGTTTCCATTTGTTGTACCAAAACACACCTACATTTTCAAAAAATTCAAATAGGAACCCATTATTGCTAGAAATCTTAATTCATGGTCTACATTAACCTTATGAATTCTGATATTGATTTAACATGAATAATTATAAATTTATTTTCAATGTACTAATTTATATAGTAAAGTTCCAAAATAAATAAATCAAAGATTGGACACTATTTATGATTTATTTACCACCTTTGATTTTTTTTTTGTATTTTAAATGTTTATTTAAAGTTGGGTTTTGATTTAATTGAATAACACTACTAATGAAAACATTTTAGCATACTTGAAATTGATGTGAAACACCTCATTCATAGGCTTATTTTTTTCATCAAGATCTATAGATCATGATATATGTATACATCTCTTATACTTGTAGTTGGTCAAGGTAACTATGGAGTTTATAAGTCCTCCTAGGAAATCAGATCCCTAATATTATTCCATGTGTAAGCATCTCTTTCACTTGCAAATCTTATCTTTCAAATAAATATTCTAAGTCTTCCATGTAGTTGATTTATTTCAAACCATCTACATGTTAATATCTTCTTCACTTAGGACATAGATACTATTCATGAAATTTTTTAAGTCTTATAACTCACTTGACCCCCAAGATTACACCATGTATCACAATCTTGTTGACTCAAAACATGAAATATCAAATTGGTTCAATATATTCAAAATTTTTGAGTAGTTGATATTATGATAGGTGGCATAATCCCATTTACTCTGACCCTATTAATTGTAGGTACACTATAAAATGTTCTAAAGTCTTCTAGATTAATGAAAGTAATCCACATGATGAGATCCCATTAACTCAGAGCTTTCTAGTCAAAGGTACATTGTCAAAGTTCTATTTTATCTAGATACCCAAGAAATATCCATGTGTCATCATCTTAGAATCTTGGAAATTTTTTAAGGAAGGTAGAAGGGAAACAATCAAAATAGTCCTAGATCCCTAAGATTTCTCCATGTGGCACCATCTCATGCATAACAAGCTTGCCTATAAGATTCACATATAATTTTAAATTCAAAAGGGATTTAGATCCTCAAAATCATGACAAGTGGAAAAATATCATTAAATCATAGTGTATAGAGCATACAAAGTAAAATGATAAAGTATAAAATCCTAGGTAAGTGAGATGAATACAAGTGTCACAATCATGAAGATGCCAAGAAAGAATACAAATGAAGGATTTTATAGCTAGAAAAAAGACTGATAAATGAGAAATCGATACCTATCTTAAGGTGATTACTAAGTACTCAAAGTTAATGATAATTTTCCACATGGTAGAAATTCACCTTCTAGAGAAGACTAAAAAATTCATATCAAAATGAAAATAGAAACAAAATCTATTGTTGCATTAATATCACATGAACTATGCATTCATGTCTCAATATTCAAGTAATATTAGTGAGATCGTAAAGACATAAAATCACATTACCATTAACCAATGAGCTACAAACTACAAATTTAAAGTTATCCACTTATCAAAATCCCTAGTTTTTTAAGTGAATTATTGAAACACCTCTTGGCAAGTTACAAGGTTTCCTATACAATTCTATAGTGGAATAATGGATACATCATATTGAGTATCTAACCAGCCTCCATCTTAGTATTTTATTGTGGGAGGAAAAAAGTATTTAGAAATAATTTTTTATAAAGGGGTGTTATATTTCCCTCATTAATATACACTTTGAGATGAAGTAGATAACTTACAACCATGTTTAGTCCAAGATCAATTGGATGAAGATAAAAAGTAATAAAATAATGATTTATTGATAGTAAAAATAATGTGATTACACAATGAAATATCTAAATCTAAGGTAATACCTTTCATTGACTTGCTTTAAGATTTATTTTTAAATGACAGTATTATTATGGATTGTTTACACCTATAGAAATTTAGTAGCTTATGTTTACAAGGAGGCATTTGAGAGGTGTTTGCACTTTCTAGTGCCAAAAACACTTAAAATTAGATTAAAACCAATTCCTTATTAGAACATAACACAGTTGAGGGGAAACTAAAATAATAGATGAATCAAGGTGAAAAATTGAATATTCAAAGTTCAATTTCTTCAGTTCCTATAGTTAGGTTTAGGTCAAGAATCAAAATCTCCCTGGGATTAATGAATAGGTTGTATGTATTTTATAGAATTACTTCCATACATGAGGAATGGGTGCCCTTATTAGATATCATCTTGACCACCAATAAAATTTTGTTAATTGATGAAGTGATTAGTGTTAGGCTCAATGAAAAGTGTTAAAAATTGATTAGAGGCCATCTGATGGGAATTTATATATGATGTAAATAATGAAAATAAAAATTTAAAGGAATTAAATAATGTTTCAAGCCATTAGTGTTACTAGACATAAGACACATCATCATAAAATCATGATCATTCTTCTTCTCCACATCAAGGAGAAGTTAGCCCATTAGAGGGACATGCCTCTCAAAGAGGGATGGATCCTCAAATAAGAAATAAAATTATTAAGGGACTACCAACACCTCATTTTTTGGAAAAATACAAATCCTTTTAGAAATCGTAGAGGTACAATATCCTATAGGTAGACAATCAAGAGCATTTTATTTGTCACCTTTACCCTCATTAACTATAATTCAACAGGTAAAACTTCCTAAATTTTTGCAAAGAAATTTTGTGATTGTGCCACCTACATTTATAAGTTTGGCACCTCCAACATTTACACTAATTCTACCTATAATTTTAGTGCATTTACCCCTACTTATATTTCTATTCTTAAATCACCTATAGTATTAGTGTCTTTACCTCCACCTTCTATTTTTACAACTCCTATGACTTACACTCCACATTCTATAAGACCAAGTTTTACTTCTGCTAGGCCATCATTTGTAACTTATAAGAGAAAGGCCAAAAATCCTATAATCTTACCTTAGAATGTATAAATAGAAGAAAGACCAAAAAAGGTTTAGAGGGATAAAAATAGAAAATAAAAGGGAAACGAGTATTGGATCTAATCAAAGTGTATGATAGTGATGAAGAGGATGTAGCATAGGAAACTAAAAAATATTGGTTATTTTAGAGAGGATACTAAGCCTGAGGGAATAAAAATATTTGATGAAAATATGATGAAGATGAGGATGAAGACAAAGATGAGAAAATCAAATATGAGGACACAAAGATATTGGGAGAGGATGAATAAGTGAAAAAGGTGAAAATTGAAATAATATATGTAAAATTTTATGGGGAAGTGTATCAAGAAAAGATGAATTCAATAGATAATTATTGGAGGAAGAAAAGAAACTTGGAGAAAATGCATTAGAGATAGATGCAAACTCTAAATTGCAAGAATCCCCTACTTTGGGACTTACCCAAGTTCCTATAACCTCAACTCTAATTCTCTCCCTTGAAGATAGTACTATATAACCTCATAATATAGTAGATACATGATATACCAAAAAAAGTAAATATAATATTACTTAAGAAGAATGGAAAGTTGTGAATAAGGTAATGCCTTCTCTCGACTCATCCATGACAATTGTATATTCTCAAATGGTCAATTTTCCATCCACTAGTTTAATTTATTCCCCATTTCCATATATGAGTCATTAAAATAATATTTTTTAGATACTAAGTCATTATATACCCATTCTAATACTATAAAAATTGAACGACAAGTTTCTAGTACTTATAATTCTTTATTTTTTTCTGCCACTACTACAATAATAGTCAAACCCCAAGACTCCAAAAAGAAAGTAAATTTTGAAAATTTAGTAACTATTTACATCTTTTATTACCAAATAATTTCCTTCACACTTGAAACCATATTCCTAATTAGGCATCTATATTCCTTAGTGCACTTAAAATGTGTCTCCCATTGTGATATTTTTAAAGACTCTAGGAAAGACAACGTATGTGGTAGAGACTACACCACATAGGGGCATCCTAGACTAAACCAAGGTAATTACACCATATTTTCCATCCAATATTCAAATAATTTAATCAATATTTATTCTAGGAATCAATCTACCTTCCACTTATATAAAGACTCTCCAACCTGAGCATCAAGGATAAGTCATTGGCTCAGATTGGGTCAAAGTGTCTCAAGAGTAGGAAAATGACAAAATGGACCTAGTTATTATAGAATTATCAACAATAAATACACACTTTAATAAGAAGACCAATTATATACAAAGGGTAAAGAAAAGTAAATGAGTAGACAAGAAAGGCAAATAAATATTATTAGAACAAATGGAGAATATGTTTCCCTTGGCCAAGAAATAGAATAAAAATCCTATTAACCCTAAAAAATTTCAATAAGATGTTTTTATTTTGTGGATACAATATGGGAGACAATGAAATAAATGTACAAGAGTTATAGACAAGCCATAGAAAGGATTATGTAAGAAAAAATCATTCACGATCCAAGGGCAATAGTGGAAAATATCTATATTGCAGCCAAGTAGCGATACAATATCATAAGCACAATTAGAGACTCTAGAGTTGAGTCCTAACCTAATTAGGCAAGGGTACTCACATTTTAGAGTTAGTTAAAATAATTTGAAAGAAGGGTTAAATTCTTGGTAAAGTGTGAAATAAATAGTGAATATAACCATATGAGTTTAATTACATCCCCAAAGGCTATATGGGTCCTTAATTATGTGATTCGTAAGAGATATGGTTCACTAACCTGACACCAATAGATGAATTCCTTATTAGAATTAAAATGACTGAGAGGGGGGGGGGGTGAATCAGTCTTCAAAAACTTTCTTAAAAAATATTACTTAAGTAATCATATATTATTTAAACAAGCATGAACATCTTATCAAGCATAAGCACCAATACAAAAGAGCATAAAACACATGAACATAATATATGTGTGGTAAAATCTCAAGGGAAAGAAAATCCACCGATGATGCAAATGGAATATTGTCTTATAAGATAATTATTAAATTTAGTGAATCACTCACTTTACATAGAGAACCAACCCCATTTAGATAAGCACCAACTCATATAGGATTTGACAAGCACCCACTTGTAAGGATAACCAACCCCTAATTCACTAAACACCCACTTAGCTTTAGCAAGCACCAATTTTCTAGGAGACAACAACCCCCTTATTGATCAAACACCCACTCAATCAGCACTTATGATGACTCCACATGCACTAAACCAATAATGAAATTGATTACCATCATAATATGTTATTTCTCATACAATAGATGATGATATCCTTTCTTATCTCTTCACACACTTCTATCCCTCTCAAACTAGCCTTTAGCCTTCTTCTCTCAACTAGCCCTCTTCTTAACTTGATTAGGTCATATGACCTTGATTCCTCATATGTTTAACCTCTATCAAAGCTTCATAACTTGTTATATATGTTGTTATAATGCTATATAATAACTTATTCTACTCACCAATGTGTTATCTTATTCTCTTACTCACCTCACACTCACTAATCAACTAATAGGCTTGAAATTGCCTATTATATATACAAGACTCTTGTACATATCCTTATTAGTCAGCCAGAAACTCTTACCCTTATTAGTTTGTACATGAAATGGATCTTAGGACATCTCATATACATATATAAAATTTTCTTTGAGTCCCTTTAGGTATTAGCTACTTCAATCATGCCTTATCACTTCTTTAGGTCTCGTGGAGACCTAATTCCATTAGGCCTAATTAGCACACACTACTATTTGATCTTCCTTGGAACACCTTTAAACAATTAATATGGTAGGAACACATCATATTTCATTAAAATATAACCCATATAATCTCATATTTTTCCATGACACTTTTTATCTCAAACCACTACTAGAAACACACCATTAGTATTGTTCATATTAGGCCTATGCATACTTAGAAAGTCCATCTTGAACAACTGAAGTAAAAACATAATTTTACCAAAACAATATGTAATAAAATAATACATAAAAAAATATAAATTATATTAAGATCATCACAATGTTATTTTAACTTCATAACCGATGGAAAAAATATTCAAACCCTTCTCTTCAAGTAGCCCACTCAAAACTGCCAACTAGCTTCAAAACACAGTCAAGGAAACATGAACTTGTGATACCTATAAGAAAAAATTCGAGGTCTTAAAATGAATTTAAATTATACTATAATATCTTGAGATCAAACTCCATTAAAAATATCATAATAATTAATGTCAACTATTGGTCTTACATACCAATTTGTTGATCTGCTCTCTTAATCTCTTTACTTAGCCAAATAAACCATTTTGGTTTAAATGTTAAAAAATCCTACACTAAATTATAAGATTATGAAAAGCATGGATAGATAATTAAAGTCCCAAAAAAAATATTTATGTACATTATACAAACCAACTCAAGAAATATATTCTCAAACCCATTACTACAACTTGCTTACCCAAAACTCCCAATTTTTCTTAAAGACCAGTCATGGTGATTTTAAATTTCAATACATGAGTTGACACATTAAAAATATCTTGATGCATGTGTATGATCGTATATGATCATTATATAATTATTAGATATGTATATAAGATATTCATATAACAATATTGGTTTTGCAGACCAATCTCACAACCTTACACCTTCACTATCTCATCTTCATTATACATGCTAACTTATGAGCAACATTTTCATCATTACCACTAACCTCAAAAACATATATCCAAAATTAGAATTTATTAATTTTTTTAAAAATATTTCCATGCACTTGGATTCATATCTAGTCCATGATAACACATCCCTAATCAACTTCTTACTTCTACGTGCTTTTGTCACTGTTTGCACCATCAGGTCTGTTAGCAACTAGTTAACTTGTATGACTTATTTAACACACCTGAGGGATATAAAATAATAATAAACCACCATGTACATATAATAAAAGTATCAATTTTTAACCTTCATTCATTTATCAACTTTGACTCTATCAACTCTGCCTATCACATCAAATCTTTGAGAAATATGGCCTTTTTTATAAGGTCCACTCACTTTCCAGACAAATAAATCACACCTGGAGATGACTGATAGATTTTAATTCATGATATAATAGATAAAATATCCAAATCAATCCATTTTGAAGACTTTAGAACAATTTCTTTCACATCATGTCACTATTAGGGTTCTTTGAGGGTTTAAACCATCTTATAGTCTTAAGGATCATTCTTAAAGCTCAGCCCCTTATTTAGGAAAAAAAATATTGAAATTTTGATCTAGGACCCTTCCTCATCTACCATGAACACCTTAGGTATTCATTTGGATGTTGTACGTGCCAAAAAATACTTGAAAAACCTTCTTGGGTAGACAACTCATCATCTTATGCACTCGAGAGACTTTAGGACACTTTTTCTTGCTTTAACTTTCAATTTTTGACATAAAACTTCATGCACATGATTAAAATAAGTTGAACAACCTTTTTAAATTCTCAAATACTCACACTTTCCTTGGAAACTAATATTGATACCCCATTTTGACACTATCTTTCTCTTTGCTCTCTAAGCCTTTGACCTGGAAGTCACAATATGTGTTGAAGATGACCTTATGACCACTATCCAAGATCCTAACAACTCATGTAAAAAATAAAAGAACTTATCTCATGATCAAACACTATCAAAAATTCTTCATATGTCTTATCAACATCTCATGTTGTTTTATTAGGCCAAGTAGGGTGTAGAGGTGGTCTAGATGCATATTAGGTATGTAGGTCTTACCCATTTATGGTTACCCTAAGACTCACTTGATTAATCCAAATCCTCATAAGCATGATCAAATAACCTCATATATCTTCTTATGCCTCTATGCATTCATGTCACTAGGCCACCAAGCTCATACCTTCTCACAAGGTTTTTTCATTTAATGACCTATGTTATGACTAGACTTATCAAGCACTTGAAGCTTGAAAACTAACCTTGAAACACTCATTAATGATTATACACCTCTATCACATGCCTTTCATGATCTATAGATAATATCATACCTCTACACATACTGCTTCATGTTTTCAATGCACATGCTCATGATATGACTATGCTTCTCAAGATACCTAGTATTCAAAGACTAATACTTCAAAACGTGCTCACCTTGACCTAAAAATTGACATCAACCTTAGAAGAATCATCAGGTTTGCTTCAAATTATCTCTCAATAGATATACATTATCAAATCATTTTAGACTATTACTATGAATAGTAATGTCTAAAAAAATATATCTAAAGAGGGAAAAATTATATATGTATAATAGATATATTTGGAGATGCTATATTAATCTATAGAGTGTAGCAACTAGGCATATTCAGAGAGTGGCTAAGAATATTTAGAATATGGATGAACAAGTATTTGGATCATTGTCAAAATGCCTTCAGATCTACTTGGTAGATATTTAGAGCTTGACTAAGGATATTTGTAGCTCACCGTGTTCTATTCTAAGTCTTCATATCAAGTATACAAGTTCATACCCCACACACTGTGCATCTTCACTAGATGCATCTAGACATAAATGAAATCATAATTTGACATTAATGACACTAAATTGACATAAATAACAACACTATATCAACAAACTCACCCTTTTTCATTGATGGAAAAACACACTACAATCTAATCAATCTCTTTTCCCTCAAACTGGTGGTTTTCTCCCTTTGACATTAATGACAAAGGGTCTTCCATAAATAACTTATCTAATACAAGGAAATTAATTTTAAGAAACAACACAATGAAATGTTGACCAATTAATCACCTTAGGCTCATTAGTTATTACAGACACCTTTTGTAAACTCTCTTTCTCCCCCTGAGTAGATACTCCCTCTTAATGACACTAGATAACACAAAATCTTTGGAAACTATGGAAACCACTCATGGAAACCATTCAAAGAAACTTTTTTCATGAATGAACTCACTCATGATTTTTTTTTAATTCACCTAATCATTTCCATCTATACTCTTCTAGTTTTCTCAATTCACTTTTGATATCTACCTTATGCAAGATGCTCTTTGATATCAATCTTGATCACTAATTAGAGAAGATAATGTTCAACACTCCCATCTTGAAGATATAACTCAATCTATCATTATACATTCATAAATTATGAAATAATTCTCTTATAAGATTTTATAAGATTCATAGGCCATATCTGATCCATATACATCATGATAACCCTTTTTGTAATATTTCATTGTTCATTAGGACTATAAAACACCTAGTTCACTATCTACTAGACTTCTATCTTGCTTGATCATCTTCACCTCACACAAGCATGGCATACTAAGCATATATACTTCTGACACATGACCCAAAGGACATATTTAAACGTATATAATAATAATACTTAATACCTATGATCATAAAATATCTTTGTATTTAATGCTTGCCCACTATGTCAATTCAATCTGTTTGTTGTCAAATATATTACACTAAGGGAACAATCTAGTATTTCACACTAAAGAAAAGATCACTTATTTCATGTCCATATGACATATTTATATGTTCTTATTGCATCAAAATTTCTCCTTCATGTTTTTCAAGACACCATATCATAAACATCATCATGACACCTTCTTTGCATCATTCTATCAACTAGGTCTATGCTTACATGCTTCATTATGACAGACATATGTCATAATTTGTCTTCTTCATGATATTTAAACCAAGATAATATAATATTTTCCTTGGTCCACTATGACCTTAAGGTCATCTTGATTCATATAGAGTACTCAACTCTCTCTCACAACTCTCAACAAGTAGAATCATGAAACATTTTAGAGATCACACTCCTCCTAACTCCATGCTTACCTCTATATAGATAACAAAGGAAACCACTCTATTTATTAATAACTCAAAGCTACCAAGCTCTTCTTTAGACCAAACATATATCAATCAGAAACAACTTGACAAATAAGGATTATATAGAGCTACACAACCATGCTCCCTCTTTGTCTTCTCAACTTGCTCACCATATGAATCAACAATACATATAAACCATAGTCAACATATATCAAGCACCTTGGTATCAATACTTACCTCTAAATATGATAAAATATCACACTTCCAACTCACACTCAATAATATTCAACATGTCTTCATACCATACAACACCTATAAAATATCAACAAGCATCCACAATGCTTCCACTTGATAATGAGTGTTTCCATAAAGCTTAATGAAGTCACCCCTTTCCATAGGGCACTAAAACAACACCAATTCAAGGGATTCCCATATATCCATTCTTTCACAAGACTAAATGTTCTACAATAACCTTTTAGGCTTGATTGACACTATAGGATTGATCTCATCATCAACCATATTATCATGAATGTGAGCTAACAAAACACATTCCTAACTTGATCTCACACATGTGACATGATCTATCCCAAAAAGAAGTACACTTGAACTTGTAAACTAATCATGACTTATCTTTAATACATTTGGTTTCCATACATTCATTTGCCTTCTTTCTTGTACTCTAGGGGCTTCAAACTTCTTGTTTTGACTTGATGACTTTCTAATTCTATTAAGATATAATATTTTAATGTGTCTTACATTATGATAGTTGTAACATACCATGTTATAAATACCATTTGATTGATGTGAATTGTGACTCCTTCCATAATTCCATGAGTATTAATTCTTAGAGGGTATTCTAGATTCCTTTGCTCTATGACCAAATTGACTGCATACAAAATAATAACCATTGAAAGAATTATCATACCTTATAGAATTATGATGTTTGATAGGTATTTTCATGTTGACCTTTTTATCTTCAATAATATTCTCCTTGAGTAGAGGTGCCTCCTTTTGGTCTTATTTAAAACCAAGACCTATCTTGTAACTTCCAGACTTTTCACTAGTCAAGATATTATCTAGAGTCTCAGTGCTTTTTTCAAACTTCACAAAGCTCTTCACCTTGCTAGATTTTTTATCCAACTTATATTCTAATAATTTATTTTAGTTTCATACCTGATGCATTCTTCCTCTTTATCCTTTAGGTTTTCATTAACTATATCTATTTTTGCCTCAACTTGATTGATAATATCATTATCATATTCCTTGGAGGTGTTACTCAATCTCTCCTCAAGTAAGACAATATGCTCCTCATATCCCTTAACTAGTTATCTTAGTTTTTGATTATTTCTTCTTTGATATTTTAACTCCTCTAGGGCACTTACCAATTCTACCTCCAAATTAACTATTGGTTTTTCTTCATCTAGTTCTACATCAACCATAAGGGCTTTCCCATTTAAATAACCCTCATTGTCTTATTTTATGACCATAAACAAGGTTCCATTATTGTCATGTTTAGGTTCATTACTACCACCATCACTATCTGATTCACTTGAGTCACTTACACTAGACGAGTTATCTTCTTTAGTGTAGAAGCTTCTCTTGTTTTTGAATGACCCTTTCCTACCTTCATTCTTCTTTAAATCTCTCTTGTTCTTATCAGACTTACGAGCCTTTCTATCATCTCTATGATGTTCATCATGTTATTCATTGTGCTTAGATTTATCTTATTAGGACATGTAGATGCAAAGTGACCAATATTTCGATATTTGAAACATTTAAAGGGCAACTTACCTTTGTACTTACTAAATCCAAACCTCAACTTTATCATAAACATGGATATCATTTGATCATCATTAACATCTGAGCATTCCTCATCCTTTACCTTATTGGCTTTTGAATTCTTCTCAACTTTGAAAGTTACTTCCTTATTGGGAGGTCTTCCTTCATTAGTTCTCATCTCATAGGTAGTCAAGATGCCATAAAGCCCATCCATTTTTAGCTTGTCTAAATCTTGCATCTCTTCTACTATAAATACCTTAGATTCAAACTTAGGATTTAGTAATCTTAACCCCTTTTCAATAATAGTATATTCTTTCACTTCTTCTCCCAATCCTCTAATTATATTGATAAATTCATCTTTATTCATCTTTAGGCTTTTAAACTATCTTTGGTGAGTCTACAACTTGGTCAACCTTGGTGTCTCCTTCATAGATAGTCTTTAATTTGTCCCATATATCTTTAGCTGATTTAGAGTGAATTATATTCACAATATCTATCTTTGATAGGCCACAAAGAATGGCATTCATTACCTTGGATTTTTTTTTCACTAGCTTTCTTACTTGTTACATCTATTAGTGGAATAAGAGGAGCACTATAGCCATCCACTACTAACTACTAGATATCATAACCTTGAGACATAAAATATATCTTCATTCTAACATTATAAAATTCATAATTAGATCCAATGAATAATATATACTTACTAGTAGAGAAACCACCTTGACCTTGTTGACTAGCCATCCTTATTTCTAGGATCTCCTTCAGGTTTTAGACCTACTTCAAATGACCAGGATTTCATACCAAATATTGGAAGAAAAATGATTGGGTAGTGAATTAGTCCTCAAAAAATTTCTTAAAAAATATTACTTAAACAATCATAGATCATTTAGACAAGCATTTACATCGTAACAATCATAACCACTAATCCACAAGAGCATGAAACACATGAACACAATATGTATGTGGGAAAACCTCAGGGGTAATAAAACCCATTGCTAATGCAAATGGACTATAGTCCTATAATATAAACATCAAATTTAGTAAATTACCCACTTAACATGGATTAACAACACGAACTAGCCAAACACCAACTCATCTAGGCTTTAGAAATCACCCACTTACAAGGATAAAAAACCCTTAATTTACCAAACACACACTTAGCTTTAACAAGTACCAAATTTATAGGAGGCACCAACCCCCTTATTGATCAAGCACCCACTTAGTAACCAATGCACTTGGTCACTTTTATAATACCTTATTTCTCATATAACATATGATTATCTCCTTTCTTATATCTTAACACACTTATATCCCTCTCAAACTTGCCTTTAGCCTTCTTTATCGAACTAGCCCTCTTCTTGGCTTGATTAGGTCATATGACCTTGATATTGATATACAAAACCTATATCAAATATTCATCATTGATCCTATATTCTCCTATAATTGTCTATAATACCTTCTTATGCTCATCAATGTGTTATATTATTCTCTTACTTCCCTCACACTCACCACTCCACTAATAGGCCTAAAGTTACCTAGTATATATACAAGACTCATGTTCATATCCTTATTAATCACATAAACATTCTTAATCTTATTATTTTGGATATAAAATGGATGTTATGACATCTCATAGGCATAAATCAAACATGATTTTAGTCCCTTTATGTCTGACCTAATTCAATTAGGGCTTATCCCTTATTTAGGTCTCAAAGAGACCTAATCCCATTATAACTACTTAACACATGTTAATATTTGATATTCTTTAGAAAAAATTTAAAAAAATTAATATGTTAGAAAAAAATCATATTAAATTAAAATATACCCCATTTAGGATCATATTTGGTCCACGACACTTTTATCTCAAACCACTACTTGAAGCACACCATTATTACTATTCATATTAGGCATGTGCATACTCAGAAAGACTATCTTGAATAACTAAGTAAAAAAAATTGAAAAATAAACATGACCTTAATATCATCACCATTTTCTTTAAACTTCATAGCTTAGGGAATAAAGACTCGAACCATTCTCTGCAAGTAGCCCACTCAGAACTACCAACTAGCTTCAAAACATAGTCAAGTAAACATAAAATTATGATACATAAAGGAAAAAATTAAAGGTATTAATATTTATTAAAATTATCATATATTATACTAAAACCAACCTCCATAAAAAATATTATAATCATTAATCGAAATTATTGGTCTTGCAGACCAATCTGTTGATCTTTTGTCTCACAGTCTTTACTCAACAAAATAAGCCATTTTGGATTTAATGTTACAATGTATTACACTAAATTAAAATATTATTAAAAACATGGATATATAATTAAATTCCCCAAAAACATAATTATGTGAATTATATAAATCAACTCATGTCATAGAGTCTCAAACCCATCACTATAACTTGCTTACCAAAACTGCTAGTTTGACCTGAAGACTAGTCATGGTGATCTTAAATTTCAACACCTATGTAGACACATTAAAAATATTATTATTAAATTTTATGATCCTATATTATCATTATTTCATTATTAGGTAGGTATATAACATGGTCATATGGAAATATTAGACTTCCAAACCACTCTCACAACCTTGCACCTTCACAATTTGATCTTCACTAGACATGTCAACTTATGAACAACATTTTCATCATTAAAAATAAAATAAAAACAATATATCCAATATGAACATGTATGAAAATTATTGAAAAACATATATATTCCCTTGGATTCATCCCTAGTCTATTATAACATATCCCTAATCAACTTCTCACTTCTACCTGGTTTTCTCACTATCTGCACCATTAGGTTTGTTAGTGACTGGTCAACTTGTATGAATAGTTTATCACACCTGAGTGATATAACCTGATTATAAAACACCATGGAAACATAATACAATTTTCAATATTAAACCTTCATTTATTTATAAACTTTGACTTGGTCGACTCTACCTACTATAATAAAGCTCTGAGAAACAAAGCCTTTCTTTTAGGGTCTACTCACTCTCCTAACAAACAAATCACACTTGGAGATGCTTGAGATAGTATAATTCACGATAATAGATAAAATATCCAAATCTATCCATTTTGATCACTTTATAACAATTTCATTCACATTGGGTCACTATTAGGGTTCTTTAAGGGTTTAAACCATATTACAATCTTAACAATCATTCATAGAGCTCAGTGCCTTATTATAGAAACCAATGATTGTAAATTTGAGATATGAAATTTTACCATATACCATGAATAACTTATGTCCTCATTAATTTGTTGCATGTGCCAATGAACACTTGAAAAACCTTCTCAGGTAAATAACTCTTCATCTTGTACACTCATGAGACCTTAAGACACTTTTTATTTCTTTAACTTTCTATATTTGAATTAAAAATTCATAAAAATGGTTAAAACAACTTGATTCACCTTTATCAATTCTCACATACTCACAATTTTCTTTAAAACTAGTCTTGATACCCCATCTGTCCACCATCTCTCTCTTTGTTGTCTAAGCCTTTGACCTGCAAGGCACAATAGGTCTTGAAGATGACCTTATAACCAATGTCTAAGATATAAATACCTCATGTAAAAACTCAAAAAACCTATATAATGATATAAAAAATATCAATAATTATTCATATGTCTTATCAATAACTCATGTTGCTTCACTAGGCCATTCAAGTTCTAAAGGTGGTCTAGTTGCATACTAGGTCTATAGGTATTACCCATGTATACTTAACTTGAGACTCTCCTGAGTATTCCAAAGCCTCATAAGAATTACAAAATTACTTCATAAAATCTCTTATTCCAATGTGCATTCATCTCACTAGGCCACCAAGATCATACCTTCTCACAAGGTTTCTTTATGCAATGAGCAATGTCATGACTAGATTTCTCAAGCACTTGAATCTTGATAGCTGACCTTAAAACACTCATTGATGCTTATACACCTTGCTCACATGAATTTCATGATCCTTAGATAATATCATGCATATACACATATTGCTTCATAATTTCCATGCATATGCTCATGATAGGACTATGCTTGTCAAAACACCTAGTATTCAAATACTAGTATTTCAAAACATGCTTACCTTGACCTGAAACTTGACATCAACCTCAAAAGAATCATTGGGTTCCTTAAAATTATATCTCACTAGAGAGACATTATTAGATCATTTTAGACTATTACTATGAATATTAATATCTAAAATAAGATATCTAAAGAGGTGAAAACTATATATGTATAGTAGATATATCTAGAGTTGTCATATTAATTTGTAGAGTACACTTGGGAATATTCAAACCCTTGCTAGGCATCTTTGGATGATGACTCGATAGGTCTTAAAATATTCTTTAGAGCATCTTCAAAGATGTCTAGTAGATATTTAAATATCTATGAAGTATCTTATTATCTCATTGTGTTCTATTATGTGTCTTCATATCAGTCATACAAGTGTTGGAAAATGTTGTCATTGATGTCATATGTGCATTGATGTCAAAGGAAATGATAAAGTGGTAATGTAATGATGATGATGAGTTTGAGCCTGAAGTTGTACAAAGTAGAATTTGGTTTCATATGAGTGAAGGTATGTATAGTTTGAGGCTTATCATATTGTATCTATCATGCTGATGTGTCTTTGGGTCAAGGAGACAAGATAATAATGTGAACAATGTGTTGGCATAGTCTTGGTAGCCTAGTATGTAATCATGAATCTTAAGTATATGCTTGGATAGGATGTTGATGGATGTTATGGTGATTTTAGGATGTTCAAGGGGTAACATAGTTCAAATATTATTGGAGATATTTTGGAACTGCATGGTATTCAACTGGTTCTTCATTATGTTCATCTAGGCATAGTTGGTTCTTTGGCCGAAAAATAAGAGTAGGTAGTTTGATGACATCACCATTACCACATATGGATGAGTCACGAGGATTTGGTCATATGGATGTGATAAAATTATTCCCATGTTAATATGGTCCAAATTTAAGGTCATGATATTGATAACAATAAAAGTTATTAATTTTCAAATTTAACCTTCTAGGCAGATTGTAGTAGCTTCCATACTTAGCCAGACTATCACTACATGTCCTGCAGATATGTATGAGCTAGTATTTTTGTGCATTTAATTTAAGTGCGGATAAATTAAATAATGGTAAAAGGCTTAAATTAATATGTTTTATATATTACCAAGAAGTTAACATATAAATTTGGAGTCTTGAAGTGTTGTCTAGCTTAAGTTATAAAGCTTCAAAGTTGATCTAGCAGATTGTGATGGGTCAGAGACCATCAAGTTTAATCATGTCAAAGATTGAGGTGATTTTTTAAAAGATATAAAAAATTACTATAATTAATTATCTTTATCTAATGGTGCATGTAATATTAAACATGTTAAAGGTTGCATGCATAGGTGACAAGTGTCAAAAGCTTGTTAGTCTGGTAGAATATCAATAGTGAGTGACAGTTCATACTAACAAAGATTGATGGTGTGAGTAAAAGTCAAAGATTAAAATGTGAAAAAGGAATGTGAGGGTGATAAGTGTTTTAATAATGGGATTTATGAGTAATACCTACAATATATCACTTCAAGGTAAGGACTAGGCTGATCCATAGAGATCAATGGTGCATATTGAGTCAATATGATAAGAATGTATTAGATGACATCAACTTGTTCAAGGTTTAATATTTGGCAGTGGCATACTATGAGGTAAAGTTTGAGTTACTTTGATTAATCTTCATGGTGTCAATTGAGTTATTTTATAGAATATTATAAGATTCATTTTAAGTGACCAAGGTTTAACTGTGACTGTTTTAATTCAAATATTTGAATTTAACAAAAGAAAGACCAGTGCTTGGTTTTTAAGCCATATATTTTGATCTATATATAATTTGACCATATTGTAAAAATTAAATTTGTATAAAACTTCAAAAAACATATATAAATATTAATTTTAATTTTTAAATGTTTATACATTCAAATCTATTGATCTCTAAATTTTATTGTGTGTTTGTTCATGCTTTGCAAGTAACCTAAGAAGGGTAATTGAGTTTTTCATGATGGTATTTTGATATTTCAAGATGAGATAGATATTATAGATTATTTTGGAATATATGAGGATGATTTATATGGATTTTTTATCTTTTAAAAATCCATATTTAGTATGAATAATTGATTATAAGGTGACTGCATGTTCGTTCATGATAGCTGTGTGCACAAAATATTGTTTGAGCAAATTGTGCTTTAGCAAAAGATTATTTTGGTGATTGTGATAATTTTAGGATGTCAAAGGGGTAATTTGGAATGATTCAATTATTTTTTAAGTGGTAAATTATTTCTTACATTTCTTATAGAAGTGCCAAAGAGGTGAATGGGTCTTCACAGGACCTAAAAGGTAACTTAGGCCTATTTGAAAGAGGGTTATGCTTAAAGGTGACCCATGTAGATACCTTAAGAGTGAAGGCATGTGTTATGGATTAAAAGTAAAGTTGTGAACATGATGATAATCATGAAATATCTATAAAATCATAAATCAAATGTGGTGATTTCTAGACTTATGTGAAGAGAGAGAAGTGGTGGTTATGTGAGTTATGGAGTGAAGCAAAAGATGGGTGCCTAGTGGATGGATTGAAGAGTAAAGTAAGTTTATGACTATGTGTATGACCTATAGGTCATATTTCTGATGTCAAGGATAGTGATATTTTAGGGTTGAATATTGAGGATGAGAGAAGAGGTCTAGAGTTATCCAAAAGGATGTTTTGGATTCCTTGAGTGTGAGAGAAGGATAGACGATGTCTGTGTGAGCGTGGTGGTTGATTTAAGAGGAAATTTAGAGTGTGGTATATGTGTATGAGAATTTTTTCATGTTTTTGAGGTTATGATATATTTATTTCTAAGAATTTTAGAGTGGTCCAAAAGGTGGTTTTGGATGTGTGCGGTTGTCTGAAGAAATAAAGGGGGTTATACATTGTATCTCCATCAGATTTGTAGGCAATTAATGATCAGGAGATGTTCATTTCATAATTGTTGGGAGGGTGCTCAGAATCTTGATCATAAGGACTTGACTAATAGGTGGTCAGAATGACTTGATAATATTAAGGGAAGGTTCTCCTTGTGGAAAAAGTGTTTCATTAAGATGTTTAGAAAGACTTGACAAAAAGGTGGTTAGAAGGACTTGATCATCTTAGGGGAAAGTGCTCCTTATGAAAAAGGTGTTTCACTAACTTCTGGTCAAAAGTGCTTGATCAAGATCATGTTTGTGATCATATTATAAGATAAGTAGTCCATGTGTTTATAGGCTTGAGAGTCAATTTAATTCCCCAAGAGAGTCTCCCATATAGATCTTGTGTTGTGTGAATGATCTTGCATTATCTATTATTTAGTGTTATGATGAGATTCTCTTATTCATGCTTTGATGGTAATCTATTTTCATATGCTTATTGTGTTGATTCATGAATTTCAATGAATGAATGATAAGTGATCGAAAAGTGAAATATTGGTTGACTGATTCAACCCCCTCTCAATCATCTTATACCTCTAATAATTGGTATTCTAGCAGTTTATTTGGAGGAAGTTTAACACCTTGAAGGAGACCCTCAGTAGCACAAGATGGATAATTATTTAAATAAAGAGAATCAATAGTGGAAGGCTATGATCAAGGCACCTGAAGAGAATATATGTACTTTGGAAAAAGATGCCAAAGAGGATGAAAAATTTATCATTGATCTCATATTCTAGTTAGAGGTTGTAAGTTCTAGTTTGAGAACTAAAGGTGATGAGTGTACATAGTTGAAGGTTGAAATGGAGTCATTAATGAATGATCATGAGCTTGTTGTAGTCAAGTTGGATAAGTTGGAAAAGGAGCATGTAAATCCTAAGCAAGCTAAGAAGAATGCAAACTTTGAAAGAAATGTAAGAAGGTCTATTAGACAACCAAATGCATCAAGGTATGCTAGTTTATTCCATGATCATTGTTATACATGTAATAAGTATGGTCATACAGATAAGTACTTTAGAAGGAAGTAATTCAAGTATGGACATTAGTGGAGATATAATAGGAGTTTTTCGCTGAAGATTGATCATAGTTCAAATATGTCAAAAGGTACAAATAATGTTATTTATTTCATTTGTGATAAAAAAGGTCTTATTTTTGGAATTTGTTTGAGTAAATTTGATAATATCTCAAGTCATATGAAGAGGGGAGAGACTCTTATAGAGCATATCAAAAGTCAAAATAGGATGTGGAGTCCTAAGGTAGTGAAGTCTAGTCTTATTGAGTTCATGGATCAAACTTCTGATGCTATAGAAAAGGAATCTATTTTGGAGATGTCTCAAGAGTACCAAGGAAGCTTGATATCAGTCCAAATGAAGAATAAGGTGGATGATCTAATAATAAAGTTATTTATACCATTCAAGGCCAAGGAGAATCTGAAATAAGGATCTTAATCTAATGGTTTATTTGCCATAGTTTAAGAATTTTTAGGTAAAGAGTTTCATGATTGCCAAGAGTTATTGTTGACTACTTTCAAAGAGGAGAAGGAAAATACTATAGTCGATGATCAAGTTGTTTATCTTAAGCCCAAGAAGAATAAGAATACGAACTATTAGTATCAAATGACCAAAGAGGAGAAGGAATATGAGGAGCTACAGGAAACTCCTGGTTTCACATTATTCTAAGGAACCATGTGAAGTAGGGTGTCTCTACCTATGCTTCTTAGGAGACATATTTCTATTGGAGAATAAAGTGTTGTTGTGGGGTTCTTCATAAGGTCATAAAAGGAAAGAGTTGAGTGTTTTCAATTGGATTTAGTGTGTCAAAATCAAAGAAGTACTTTGGTGATGTCAGAGTAATGTCATAAGATGTTTTTATTGTGTATATAGTGTGTACAATATCAAAATGGGTGTTTTTAGGTGTCACAATGAGATTGATTGAATTTAAAGAAGAATTTGGTGCTTATAAAGGTCTATGTACTTATTTGTGATGTGTTCTAGGTGGTTTTATGTCTTGATGATCCTACTTGTGCTTTGTGTGATCTTATGTTTATCTTTTTTATTGTACAATCAAATCCATGGTATAGGAAGTTAAGGTTCCTAAAGGTTTGAAGGTTTGATTATTAGTCCATAATCATGTGATGGTTATCTCCAAGTGTGCAATAAGTTTCAGAGGTGGGCATTAACCAGAAGGAGGTTGGTTGACCTTGTTTATTTTGAGATTATAAAGTTTTGGGCTATGATAGAAAAGTGGTTTTCCTGATTATTTAAAGTTTGTGGATTTTTAATAGATTTATGGGCCAAATTGGTTATCAAATAATGCTTCATATATATTTTAAGGTTTGTGGTTTTCAAATTATTCAAGTTTTTGTCTAGGTGGAGGCCTAATTAACTAATAGATTTGTGAAGGAAGTATATTGCATAGGATAAGATAGGTAATGAAAATTGGTGTGCTTTAAGGGGAAGTAAAAGTGATATATATATGAAGTTTTAGGTCTTGAAGATGTGTCTAATAAAATTTGTGGGATCTACAAGTTCTAGGTAGGGCTACAAAGAGTCTAGACATGCCTAGTATGAAGAAGAGTGTTTTTTGATCAATTTATCCAAAAGAGAATGGTATGAGTGTTTTAATGAAAGTTATATGGTTTTTTTAGAATATTTTTTCCTATTTAGTGTGTGGACTTAAGATCTGTTGGTACTCTTTGAGGTGGTTTTCAAGTGAGACTATGAAATTTGAGTGGTGTTGTTTGAAGATCCAAAGTAGTATGGTGTTCTAAGTTTGATATTTTCATATTGTTGAGGACATGAATGTATTATTATAAGTTATGTAGTTGAGATTTGGTTATTAATATTAAGGGGGAGTCTTTCAGGTTGGCATAAGGAGGAACATAGAGTTAGGGGAAGCTAACTGAGATGGCTTGAGAAGTTTGCATGATCAAAAGGTGAGCTAGATTATTCAATTTTTTAAGTTTAAGGATCAAGAAGGCTTAGATTATATCATTTTTTTTATTAGTGACATGAAGTTATATTATTATTCCTTGAGGTAGCCTGAGAAAGAAGGCTAGTAAGCTTGTGTGGTAGTTCTTCATGATGTGTGGAAATATGAAGATGCTCAAAAGGTGAAATGGCTCAAAGATCATAGGGAGAGTCCCTCTTAGTGTTCTTAAGTATAAAGTGGTATACAAAGAGTTTGGGGATGCTAACTCAGATATTTTGAGTGACTTGTAGATCCATGCATGATGTAAGGAGAAGCATTTGTGAGATGTTATCATCATTGAGAAAATGTGTTGAATCTTTATGCATAAGCAAAGGGAGCTTATGAGTTTTATAGGTAAACAGGTCCAAAGATCAGAATAGCCCATGTTTAGATTGATGCATGTCTATGGTGAGCATTGTTACTCTAAATTTGTGAAGATGGTTACTCCAGTTGGTAAATATCAAGGTAAACATCTCTATAACAAGATGTTTGTTGTTTTCAGGTCCATTATTGTAAGTAGAGAGGCTTGGTGGAATTTTTAGTCCACTTTGTCATAAATGGAAAAGGGCTAGAAGGAAAAGAAGAGTTTGACACAAATTACAAAGGGGTATATTATTGGTATATGCTGTCATTAATGTCAAATAATGATGCCATATGTTCATTGATGTCAAAGATAATGATAAAGTGGTAATGTCAAGATGATGATGAGTTTGAGCCTGAAGTTTTATATGACAAGATTTGGTTGCATATGAGCTAAGGTACTTATAGTTTTAGTATTATCATATTGTATATATTATGTTCATGTGGTTTTAGGTCAAGGATAGAATAAAAACATGTAAATAGTGTGTTGGCATAGGCTTGGTAGCCTACTATGTAAGCATAGATATTTAGTATATGCTTGGATAGGATGTTGATGAATATTATGATGATTTGAGGATATGAAAGGGGTCCTATAATAGGTAAAGGATGATTGGAGAGCTTGTGGAAGTGTATGGTATTCATCTGGTTCTTTATTATGTTCATCTAGGCATAGTTGGTTCTTTCGCAAAAACTCTAAGTAGGCAATTTGATGACATCACCATTTCAATGTATGGATGAGTCAGGGGGAGTTGGTCATACAAG
>JARHVA010000433.1:392500-402500 GCA_037957365.1 Torreya grandis | reverse complement strand
ATTTGTATGATCATAAGAAAGGAACATGCAAGTCTTCAAAAAAAATAGTGATCATAATAAGTGACACATAATGTTAGTTTTAAAAAAAAGTGTGTAGATAGAAAAAAACTATGCTAAAACTACTAGAACAAGTGAAACGACAACATCTCAACTTATATGGACAATTTTTTGGAGCTCTTTTGCAATTTAAAGATGACATTTTATTTTGATTTCCACAATTGTTGTTTTTTATCTTAATTGATACTATAAACAAGAATACTTGGCCAAGAACAATATCAATTATTCCATGTTTAGATTTGTCATTAATGGTAAGAAACTATAAATATTTTGTTGTAGTACCCATTATGGACTCTACAATTTCATTGAAGGAAACCAATGGATTTATCTCAATTTTTGAATCATTTATTTCCACTGAAGAGATTATTTGTAATCACATTTAAAAATACCCACATTACATTTAGGATAATGACAATCAACACCCTCATTTGCACTACATTTTTTTAATGGCCTTTCATCCACTATAAGTGGTAATATAAAATTATCGATAAGGACTTGTGTCATAGATGTTTTCATTAAGTTTCATTCCATTTTTTTGTGAAGTTTTATGTGACTAATTTCAAACAGTGTTTATTTAATAGTCAAGTTCCTTAGTAGTTTAAAGTATTTATTTGTTAGCAAAGGTCAACAAGAATTTAAGCTTATAGAAGGTATCAACAACACAAATTTTTAGCATCCCCAATTCTAAAGTTCATAAACCATTTATTATTAGAATTAATCTCAGTAGCCACTCCTCTAAAATTTGATGTCTAGGCTGATTTGACTACACTAACAAGCATGGTTAGGCCAAAAATAATTTCATTTATCCCCATGATTTTTGAACCAAGATGCTAACCCAAAAATGTCATAGAAATATTGTATCCTAACATGTTCTTGATTTGGATTTTTCTATTCTACCTTTCGATCCATCAATCCAAGGTATTGTTGAGATAGGAAAAATTAACATGATAGCACAGATAATGTCTACTATAGCTTTATTCAACATTTTTGGAATGTTTTAAATGGTTTTCAAATTAAATTTATCTAAGGGTACACCTTCAATTTCATCAACTCGATAACTTATTTCTGATGGAAATTATAATAATATCTCAAATGCATGTTTGAAATGATTTATTTTCTTATTTTCTTCTCTTATACTTTTATTTTATAACACATTTTTTTCATTTTTAGATTGGTTATAAAATTCATTAGCAACCTCATTAATATGCATCACATAGGCATAGATCATTAAAATTTCATCCCTTGAAATGGACTTGGCATTAACGTGATATGTTAGGGTTTTATGTTGGCTCTATCTTGTTTTGATTTCTTATTTTTCTTACTCATTACACTGCATATACATGAGTTTTAAATCTAGTCACACACTTATTATGCTTAGTGCACCACCCTTTAGGTGTTGGAAATATTGTCATTGATGTCAAAGGTATAGCATTAGTGGTGATAAAGGCCCCATTGCATTTAATGTTGTTTGTAATAAATATATCTTGGCTAATATGAGTTAATATTTATTTAATATTAACGAATATATTTTTGGTTGCATATGAGACAAAATAAGGGCCCATGGAGAATTCAAAGAGCCATGGGATAAAGACAAAAGAAGGATGGGATGCATTTTCCCATGAAGAGTCATCCTGGGGAATTCCAAGAGTCACCAAGTGAAGACAAAAGAGGAAGGGTGTAATTTCTCATGAAAGGACACTTTAAGGAACACAAAAAGTCACCAAAATGAGGACAAAAGAGGGAAGGACGTTTTTGATCATGAAGAGTAACCACATGAATTTTCAAAGGCTTGAATATGAAGGGTCATACAAGTTTGATGCCATTTTACATGAGGATTGAAGGGTCACAAAGGGAAGAGGCCAAATGTCATTTGGAAAGCTATAAATAAAGGCTTGAGAAGCCATTTTTAATATGAGAGATAGAGGCTGATTTGATATTATAATATCTACCTTAGAAGAGCAATTGTGAGAGAAGAATATGATTTGTATTTGTTATATCTAGCTTAGAAGAGCAAAGGTGAGAGAGAGGAAAGAGATGTTGTATTGATCTATCATTTGTTGAGATAGAAACATTGAAAGATAGGTGTGTGGTATACACAAAGGGGTTGGTGCTCCTATGGGTTGGTGCTCACAAATTGTTGCTGGGTTGGTGCTCGGCAAAGGGGTTGGTGCTCATGAATAGTATCTGGGTTGGTGCTTGGCAAAGGGGTATGGTGCTCTTATGGGTTGGTGCTCAGCAAAGGGGTTGGTGCTCCTACAAGCTTTGCTTGTGAATATTTTTTAGGTTGGTGCTCATTCATATACTTGAGATTGTTCTCTATGGTTTTTCCCACATTGGGTTTCCACGTTATATCTGGTTTCTCTCTCTATCTTGTGTGGTGTTTATTGTTTGAGTTTTATTGCATATCTTGAATGTTTGATTAAGTGTAATTTGGTTAAGGAAAAGATTAATAAGATATATGATATATTGATTCATCCCCCTCTCAGTATATCTTGTGCTTAAAAATTGGTATCAGAGTAGGTTCCTTTTTGAAAAGTTTTACAGCTTGAAGGTAGATTGGGAAAGCATGATGGCTAGGTCACATGAAGGATTTTCTACAAATAAGGCACCTTTATTTGATGGGATGAATTATACTTTTTGGATCATGAGAATGAAGGTTTATTTGATGGCCCTTGGATTCGACATATGGATAGTAGTGGTGGAGGAATATGAAGAGCCACAAACATTTGCGATTACTCTAGCATAAAAGAAGGCAAGTGAATGTAATGTTAAAGCTTTAAATGCTATTTTATGTGGTTTATGTGAATCTAAATTTGTTAAAGTTATGTAATGTAAATCTGCTCATGAAACTTGGGTAAAACTTGAGAATATTTACAAAGGTGATGGAAAGGTTCAACAAGCTAAGCTGCAAACTTTTAGAAGGTAGTTTGAAAGTTTAAAGATGGAAGAAGAAGAAGATATAGCAAGTTATCTTTTACGAGTTGATCAAATTGTAAATCAGATTCAAGGTCTTAGAGAAACATTGGATGAGTCAATAGTGGTACAAAAGGTTTTGAGATCTATACCAATGAGATATGATGCAAAGGTTTCGGCAATCGAGGAGATGAATAATTTAGCCAAGCTAAAGATGGATGAGCTTCATGGTATTCTCACGGCATATGAGATGTGGACAGAACAAGATAAACCCTTAAAGAGAGAAGTGGCTTTCAAGACATCAAAGAAGGAGAAATCTAAGATTCAAGAATCAAGTGATAGTTCCAGTGATGATGAAGATGATAATGGAGCACTTTTCATTTGTAAGCCAAAAAGAAGAATAGGTATCAAGGAAAATTACCTTTTAAATGTTTTAATTGTGGAAAGATTGGACATTTTTTAGCTAGATGCCCATATAAGGTTAATGATGATGAATAATAAAAGCCTACATACAAGAAGAATTTCAAAGGCAAATCTAAGAAGGGATTTGAGAAGAAGAACCTGTATTCTAAGGATCCTAGCTCAAGTGAAGATAGTGGAGTCAGCGATTTAGAAGAAGAAGAGATTCTATTCATGGCCATACATGAAGATGATCAACAAGAAGAAGAGGAGGAAGCTGAAGTGAATATGGAAGGAGAGCTCATTTGTGCCTTATAAGAGTTAGAAGCTGTTCAAAAAAAGAATCGAAGATTAAAGTGCCAAATAAAGAAAAATGAATAAGAGTCAAAGGAAATGATTGAATATCTACAAGCACACTTTGAAGAAGCCAAGAAGAATGAAGAAGACCTCACAGCACAGTTGGAAATAGCAAGAAAAGAATGTCAAAGGTATGTTATTGAAATTTCCTCTTTAAAAGATGATATTAAGAAAGCAGTTAGTGATAAAGTAGTCAGTGATTCAAAATTTGAAGATATCACTAACATGTTGAATAAGATATTGGAAAGTCAAAAAGCAAATTTAGATAAGACAAGGATCAGATTTGAAAATAAAAAGAGCTATGATGAAGCTCTTACAAAAGAGGAACACAAAAGATCAGTGATCCAGTAGACATTCCTGAAATCATTGAAGAGGAAGGCTTTGAAGAATCAGATGAAGATGAGGAAAAGGAGAAGGAGAAAAAGGGCACCAAGACTCCATCAAAATATGTTTAGAAAAATCATAATAAAAGTGACATCATCAGGGACATAAAAGAAGGAATTTGCACCAGAAGAGTGATGGTAAGTGAATCTGAATAAGTGAATTTCTCTTTGTTATCTAAAATTCAGCCTAGAAATTTTTTAGAAGCTAGACATGATGAGAATTGGGTTAAGGCTATGGATGAAGAATTAGATTAGATAGAAAAGAATGATACTCGGGAATTAGTGCTTAGACCAAAAGATCACAATGTGATATGAACAAAATGGGTTTATAGAAATAAGTTGAATGAAAATGGAGAAGTAACCAGAAATAAAGCAAGATTAGTATGTAAAAGATATGCTCAGATTGAGGGAATAGATTTTGAAGAAACTTTTGCACTAGTAGCAAGTTTAGGGCTATTAGAATGTTTCTTGCATATGCAGTATTTAAAAATTTCAAAGTGTTTCAAATGGATGTCAAATTTGCCTTCCTAAATGGGAGTCTTGAAGAAGAGGTCTACATTGAGTATCCTGAGGGGTTTATTCTCTTGAATATTAGTAATCATGTATGTAGATTGAAGAAAGCATTGTATGGATTAACACAAGCTCCCAGAGTTTGGTATGCAAGACTTGATAAGTACCTGCAAGATCAAGGATTCAAGAGAAGATTTGTTGATAGTAATCTTTACATCAAAACAGAAGGTGAGCATCAATTGATTATTGTGGTATATGTTGATGATATTATTTTTGGAGGAAATATTTAAAAGATGACAAAAAAAATTTTTGATAGAATGCAAAAAGAATTTGAGATGTCTATGCTTGGAAAATTATCATTTTTTTAGGATTACAAATATTTCAATCAAATAAAGGAATTTTATTTCTCAAAGTAAATATGCCAAGGAAATGTTGAATAAATTTGGTTTTGAGGATTGTGTACCAGTTGGCACACCTATGTGTATAGGAAATAAGGTGAGCAAGGATGTAGATTCACCTATTACAGATCAATCTCTGTATAGATCTATGATTGGTAGTCTTTTATATTTGATAGCATCGAGACTAGACATCATGCATGTAGTAGGTATGGTTGGAAGATATCAGTCATCTCCAAGAGATAGTCATGTTTAGTTGGTGAAAAGAATATTCAGATATATCAAGGGGACATTGGATTATGGTATCCCACAGGGAAAGATTTCACTTTAGTTGATTATACAGTTTCAGATTGGGCAGGGTGCTTAGATGATAGAAAGAGTACATGTGGAGGAGCTTTCTTCATTGGTGATAGCTTAGTCTCATGGCTAAGCAAGAAGCAGAACTCAGTATCACTTTATATGGCTGAAGAAGAATATATTGCAACAGTATTGTGTTGTACTCAAGTGCTTTGGATGAAGCAAACTTTGGAAGATATCAAGGTAAAGTATGATGAACCTATTTCCATTTTTTGTGATAACAAAAGTGCTATAAATATTTCAAAAAATCTAGTAATGCATTCAAGAACAAAGCATATTCCCATTAGATATCACTTCTTGAGATATCAGGTTGCAAATCAATAGATTAAGATGGAATATATTAGAACTACAGAGTAGATTGTAGATATTTTAACAAATGCACTACCAAAAGACACATTTGAGTATTTGCAAGAGAAGTTGGGAGTAATTTCCTTTACTTCCTACCATTGAGGTTTAGCATCAGTTGAGGGGGAGCTAAGTGTTAACTCCAAGTAGGCCCTTTGCCATTGATGTCAATGGGGGAAAATAATAGGTACAGGGAATAGGTACAGGTTGCTACAATAAGGGGGGGTTACTCTATGTTTTTAGATGACATTATGTGCAGGTGACAGGATGTGGCAGTTTCAAGATTGAGGTTGCCATCAATGACAAAGGGGGAGATTGTTGGAAATATTGTCATTGATGTCAAAGGTATAACATTATTGGTGATAAAGGCCCCATTGCATTTAATGTTGTTTTTAATAAATATATCTTGGCTAATATGAGTTAATATTTATTTAATATTAACGAATATATTTTTGGTTGCATATGAGACAAAATAAGGACCCATGGAGAATTCAAAGAGCCATGGGATAAAGACAAAAGAAGGATGGGATGAATTTTCCCATGAAGAGTCATCCTAGGGAATTCCAAGAGTCACCAAGTGAAGACAAAAGAGGAAGGGTGTAATTTCTCATGAAAGGACACTTTAAGGAATACAAAAAGTCACCAAGATGAGGACAAAAGAGGGAATGACGTTTTTGATCATGAAGGGTAACCATTTCAAAGGCTTGAATATGAAGGGTCATACAAGTTTTATGCCATTTTACATGAGGATTGAAGGGTCACAAAGGGGGAAGGCCAAAGGTCATTTGGAAAGCTATAAATAAAGGCTTGAGAAGCCATTTGTAATATGAGAGATAGAGGTTGATTTGATATTGTAATATCTAGCTTAGAAGAACAATTGTGAAAGATGAATATGATTTGTATTTGTTATATATAGCTTAGAAGAGCAAAGGTGAGAGAGAGGAAAGATATGTTGTATTGATCTATCATTTGTTGAGATAGCAACATTGAGAGATAGGTGTGTGGTATACACAAAGGGGTTGGTGCTCCTGTGGGTTGGTGCTCACGAATTATTGTTGGGTTGGTGCTCGACAAATGGGTTGGTGCTCATGAATTGTTGCTAGGTTGGTGCTCATGAATAGTAGCTGGGTTGGTGCTCGACAAAGGGGTGTGGTGCTACTGTGGGTTGGTGCTCATGAATAGTTGCTGGGTTGGTGCTCAGCAAAGGGGTTGGTGCTCTTGTAAGCTTGGCTTGCAAATATTGTTTGGGTCGGTTCTCATTCATATACTTGATATTGTTCTACATGTTTTTCCCACATTGGGTTTCCACGTTATATCTGGTGTCTCTCTCTATCTTGTGTGGTGTTTATTGTTTGAGTTTTATTGCATATCTTGAATGTTTGATTAAGTAGAATTTGGTTAAGGAAAATATTAATAAGATATATGATATACTGATTGACACCCCCTCTCAGTATATCCCATGCTTAACATTAGGTGTGTTAAGTTATATAATAGATTTCACCCTTTTTGTTAGTACTATTATTATAGGAATAAATAAGGATGGAACTAAAGCAAGTCAAAAAATTTTGTTGTAAATCAATGATGAGGTATACATTTCAACTCTACCTCTGAGCTTGATTTTTGCTTTTAACATGATGCTATAGATAGTGTATGCAAATGGTACAAAAATTAATATATTATATATTATGTTTTTGGCCATATCACCTCAGAGGATTTCCTCAATGCCTACATTTGTCATTAGTGACAACCCTTAGCTTTCTATGTCACTAGTGTTCAAAACCTTATAAAAATTTTCTTTTTTTCTCCATTAAGGAACCATCCTAGTTCCAATATATTTTGGCTAAATAAAACTATTAGTTCTTGAGGAAAATCCTATTGATATTGTCCTTATGGACCTTTAAATTTAAAGTCATTGACCAAGATTTACATTGGGAGCTAGTTTGTATTGAGCTCGCTAGCCTCCCACTACCTTTATGGTCCTTTATTGAGGATATTTTAAAACCCATATAATGTGTCTTATCCCATGAATAAAGTAAGTTATTCTTAGATTACCCTAACAAGTGTGTTTACATTGAATTCAACATCACCAAGGATTTGATAGAATCTATTGACATATAAGTTATCTTTGATCATTGGGAGAAATAATTGTATATTTCAAAATTCATTAACTCTTATTTCCACTATCCATATATCGATCATTGGATCAAAGATTTCCCCCTCATGGGATGATCATATCTCTCAACTAAACATTCACACTCTAAGATTCCCAAGGTGGTGTATAAAAATAATTGTTTGATGATATTTACAAATAAAAAAAATTAGCAGTTAGTAGAAAATTATCCAACCAGCTACCACATACTCTTCATCGAAACCCTCTTCTAAGGTGCACAAAGTTACCCCCCTCTTGAGCATCTTAGTCTGTTGACATCCCTACAAATCCATGATTCTTAATTTATTCAGCCTCATGTGAGGTCCTATCTTGATAGGACTTTATCTAAAAGTGGTCCTAACTCTACATGGTTTCACAATACACCCCATGGTTATGGAAACTCTCCTAAAGAGGACACTGAGGATAAATAACACTGCATCTCACTTGGGTTTTTTATCTTACCACACCAACATAATTATTTTATGACCCTTGAAGATGTTCAAGGGGAGCTCTTTATAGAAGATACCTCCAAATGAATGTCTTATCTTGGAATGTTTGAAGCCTCATAGAGTCCTCATGTAAATACTCTATGTGATATGTCTATCAAAAATTGGGGGTGTTAGATTTAATTTGTTTGTAAGAGGTTAAAATGGTTTATTATATAATCTACTTTGAAATGCATCTAGCTTGACACTACTCAATTTCCCACCATTCATGATGACAATCCTAAAATAATTAATGATTGTCCTAAAATATCATATTTATGGTGATATTTAGTTGATAACCTACCCCTCACCATGTGGTTAGTGTATAATGATTTCAATATGGTGGACAGTCTAAGGACAAGGTTGGTTCCCTACCCATGTAGTGGTATGTGGGAAAAAGTGAAATTTGGTATTAATTTAAGAATGGGCGGGATTTGGTCAAACATCTCTTATAACATCACACATTAACTTACACTAGTTAGTTCATGTGGTCCAACTACCACTTTGGGACCAATACGGTTCTCAAAATATTGGATCGTTAAGACAATCCCATCAATTATAGAGTGGAGTGAAATTTTAACCACTTCAAAGTGCCATGGAATTAATTATTCCTCAACACCTCAGTCCTTTACCATGAGGGCACCATCCATCTCATTGCCCATTTTTGGAATATTTTACCTTGACCACCTTATGTTGTTAATTGGATATATTGGTAGAATGAGGCCATACTTTGTACCACTACCTTTCTCTGCCATTATGGAAATAAAATTACTCATGTTCAAAATTTGGCCAATTTTAAATTCCTACCCAAAGCTGGTGACCTAGAGATTATGACTAGTTGGTGGCCCATCACCCTACTCAATGTTTCATACAAGATTATTTACATATCTCTTGCTAAATGTATCTATCTCATATCACCTACCATTAATAGACCAAATCAAATACACTTTATATATATATATATATATATATATGACAAAATTAATAATGTCTGGTAAGGAATTGAATGGGCTGGAGCCTCTCATAAGAGAACCATCTTTCTCAAAATTGATTTTTAAAAAGCTTACGATAGGACTTAGTATCCTTTCATATTGTCCATGCTAAAGGATCTCAGATTAGGTCAACTTTTATCCCATCTATCTGTATTATCTTCTTAAATGCTTTAGCCTATCTCACTATCAATGATCTCAAATATGATATCTTTGGCTTCTTTTGCTCTATACACTAAGGTTTACCCCTTGCACTAGACTTATATGTTATATCAAAGGAAGCTCTTAGATATATATTATCATATAGAGCTGAGTAGGGCCTCTTCAGGGTGAATGTTCTCCCCAATAGATCCTCTCAACTCATTAATGGCCATTTTACTGATGATACTTTCCTCACTCTCGAAAATCAATAAACATATTTCAAAGAATATTTGTAATGTCTTGAAATTTTTTGCCTAGCTTCTAGTTTCAACCTACATTAGAGCACAATCTAATGCTTCAAATAAATTATGATGCCTATACTAGATTAGCTACATCACTAAAAATGGGAATAGATTCATAGAGGGGAATAATTTAAGTTCTTAGGCATTGCTTTTCCTTTGATAGTTCTGCTATAAAGTTGTGGAAATATGTCAGTAATAGAGTGGAGAAAAAGGTTGAG
>JARHVA010000433.1:375000-387500 GCA_037957365.1 Torreya grandis | reverse complement strand
CCACTATAGAGATTATTTGTAATCACATTCAACAATATCCACATTACATTCATGGAAATGACAATAAACACCCTCATTTGCACTACCTTTTTTTATGGCCTTTCATCCACTATAAGTGGTCATATAAATTATCCATAAGGGCTTGTGTTATAGTTGATTTCATTAAGTTGCAATCCATTTTTTTGTGAAGTTCTATATCACTGATTTCAAATAGTGTTGTTTTAATAGTCAAGTTCCTTAGTAGTTGAAAGTATTTATTTGTCAACAGAGGTCAAGGAGCATTTAAGCTTATATAAGGTATCAAGAACATAAATATTCATAATCCCCAATTCTAAATTTCACAAAGCATGTATTATTATAATTAGTCTCAATAGCCATTGCTCTAAAATTTGATGTCTAGGCTGATTTGAATACAATAATAGATATGGTTGAGCCAAAAATAAGTTCATTTATTTCCATGATTATTGAACCAAGATGCCAACCCAAAAATATCATAGAAATATTGTGCCCTAACATGTCCTTGTTTTGTATTTTTCTAGTTCTACCTTCTAATCCATCAGTCCAAGGTATTGTTGATATAGGATAAATTAACACGACAACACCGATAATGTCTACTATAGCTATATTCAACATTTTTAGAATGTTTGAAATGGTTTTAAAATTCAATTGATCTAAGGGTATGCCTTTAATTTCATCATCTCGATAATTTATTGTTGATGAAAATTATAACACTATCTCAAATAGATGTTTGAAATGATTAATTGTCTTATTTTCTTCTCTTATAGTTCTATTTGATATCACTTTTTTTTTTCATTTTTAGATTAGTAATAAAATACATCATCAACCTCATTTAAACATGTCACATAGGTATGGATCATCAAATTTTCATCCCTCAGAATTTATGTGATATGTTAGGGTTTTATGTTGGTTCTGTCTTGTTTTGATTTCTTCATTTTCTCACTCATCAAACTACATCTATGGGAGTTTAAAATCTAGTCATGCACTTATTATTATCAATGCACCACCCTTTAGGTGGGTTTAGTTATATAATAGATTTCACCCTTTATATCATGACTATTATTTTAGGAAAAAATAAGGATGGCACTAAAGCAAGATAATAAATTTGTGTCGTAAGTTTAAGATGAGGTATACATTTCAACTCTCCCTCTGATCTTTGCGTATTCTTATAACATGATGTTATAGATAATGTATGAAAATGGTATGAAAATTAATATCTTGTATCTTATGTTTTTGGCCATATCCCCTCAGAGGATTTCCTTAATGCCTAAATTTATCATTAGTGGGAACCCTCAGGTGTCCATGTCACTAGTGTTCAAAACCTTACAAAAACTTTGTTTTTTTATCCATTAAGGAACCATCCCAGTTCCAAGCTCTTTTGGTTAAATCAATATATTGGTTCATGAGGAACACCATCTTGATCTTGTTGTTGTGGACCTGTAACTTTAAATTCACTGAACAGGCTTTGCTTTGGGAGCTAGTTTTTATTAAGCTACATGGCCTCCCACTTCATTTATGGTCCTTTATCAAGGATATTTTAAAACCCATAGGGTGTGTCTTATGCCATGAACAATGTAAGTTATTATTAGCTTACCCAAGCAAGTGTGTTTGCATCAAATTTGACATGACCAAGGATTTAAAATAATCTATTGACATATAAGTTATCTTTAATCATTAGAAGAGAAAAATTGTATATTTCAAACTTCCTTAATACTTACTTCCACTCTCCATCTCTCGACAATTGGATCAAATATTTCCCCCTTATGGGATAATCGGAGATCTCAACTAAACATCCACACTCTAAGAATACCAAGGTGGTGTATAAAAATAATGGTTGGATGATGATTTCCATTAAAAAATTCATTAGTCAGTATAAAATCATCAAACCAACTACTACATAATCTATATCAAAACCTCTTTTGAGGTACACAAAGTTAACCCACTTGAGCATCTTAGTGTGTTGACATCCATGCAAATCCATTTTCCATAAGTTATCCAGCCTCATTTGAGCTCCTATATTGCTAGGATTTTATCTACAAGTGTTCCTATATCTAGGTGGTTATGTAGTGCACCCCATGGTTATGGAGACTCTATCCAAGAGGATAATGGGGCTAAATAACACTACATCTCGCTTGGGTATTTTATTCTTTCCACACCAACACAATTATTTTAAGACCCTTGAAGATATTGAAGATGGTCAAGGGGAGCTCCTTATAGAAGATACATCCAAATGAATGTCTTATCTTGGAATGTTTGAGGCCTCACAGAGTCCTTGTGTAAATACTCTATGTGATATGTTTGTCAACAATTGGGTGCATTAGATTTTGTTTGTTTACAATAGGCTAAAATTTGAGGGTATATTATACAATCTACTTTGAAATGCATATGGCCTGACACTATTCAATTCTCCACCCTTCATGATAACATTCATGGTGATACCAATATTTTCTTCCTTAATTATTGCCATAGGGGGTGATCAATCACATTGAGCTATCTAGCTTCTCTTTAACATTAATAAACATTAATTAGGGATTTTTAATATTTACATTTGTAATGATTGTCCTAAAATATAATATTAATGGTGATATTTAGTTGATAACCTACCACTCACCATATGGTTTGTGTGCAATGATTTCAATATAGTGGAGAGTCTAAGAACAACGTTGGTGCCCTGTCTATGTGATGGTATATGGGAAAAAGTGAGTTTTGGTATTAATTTAAGAACTGATGTCACTTGGCCAACCATCTATTACAACATCACACATAACTTCCAAATTCCAAGCATGTACTAAGATTCTAGCTACTACTCATGTTTATTATTCCTCCTATTGAGCCCTTTTTAAAGCTTCCTATGTTAGATTGGTAAAGATCCCTAGATAATTTATTTGGTCTAATTCCAAACAAAGTTAGGGGTTCCACATATTTTCTTCATATATTTGATATACTCATCATAATAAAGGAGGTATGGAGATCATTGACATCTATAGGAAAAGCATTTCCCTATGTGCTAAGTAGGTTGTCATAGCCTTTGACAGAAATGAATGCTATAAAATCCTGTTATGTCATTGTATTTCCTATGGTTCTCCCTATGTTAAACTTAGGTGGAATAACATTTTACTCCACACTCTATGATCACTCCTGCACCTATCAAAATTGAAGGCTCATTTGTGGCTAAAAGCATTTGATATGAAATCTTTGTTAATGTTTAAAAGAAGAATTCAAACAATAAAGGATTTGGTTTTTACTTGCAACTCAGCACCTTGGCTCTCACTAAAATGTAAATTCAATTTTAATAATTCTAACTTACCAAAAATTCTTGTCATTCAGGAACTCATGCCAGATGTCATGCTCCATAAGATGGGTTTGCAAGCTCCATGTTCTTGGTGGAAAATTTGAAGTTGGAAATGTAATACCCACTTCAAGAACCATTCTCCAGGCATACTTTATCAGGTTATCAGCCCATTCTCTTTGTCCCTTAGTAATCTCAATAAGCTATAGAACCTCAATTATCCATTTAGAATGTGGTTTACCTGGCTTAACCAAATTTGGAATGCCAAGCCTCAACCCAAACTCGATCATTTTTTTTGGTGTCCAATGTACCAAGCCTTTCACTTGAGGAGCATCTTTCTCTCTTTGGAATTGCTCAACCCATGTGTCTAGCCTATCCTAGACCTCAGTCTTTCAAGCATATCTTTTGGACATGCCCTAAAGCCCAAGCTACCTAGTAGCAGATCAACAGTTTATTTCAGTGCTAACTCTGTGAACTTTTCTCATGGCATCTGGCCCTCCTTAGGGATTTTGCTAATTGGATTATATATATATATATATATATATATATATATATATATATATATATATATATATATATATATATATATATATATATTTCTTCAGATCTATTATTTTGTTTCAATTATGGAAAGCCATAAATTCTGCCTTGTTTACTAATGAAGAATCATTTTTTATTTATTTGTTAATGAATGGTGTATGCATTATCTTTGGGCTACATGCACATTCAAGTCCAAGTGGCGAAAATCACCATTGAATTTGGATATTTGTAGAAGTTGTTGGACCCATGTGGGAGTGCTCCTTGTGCCATGAGCCACATGCCCCCTGATCGTTTATGTCTACCCTAGTGGTCATCAACGCCACCACCCAAATGCCAAAAACTTGCTCTCATAGCCGCTTCTACACCCCTCCCCACAAAAAAGAGGTTGGATTCTGACACAGCCACGTGAAAAATCCACCGCCAATGCATCTCGATGGAATTCACCCCTAGTACCAACCTTATAGGTCATGTGTTACAACCTCCTTCTAGGTAGGATATTACTAATTCTTTGGCTCCTCCAGACCCCCTAAATGGCTAGGAGGCTTCGGATCTTCCCTCAGTGTTACCTTCATCTTAGAATACTCAGTGGCCAAAGGACTGTCCTCCTCCTCCTTATGATATGACAGTCTGTGCATACTGTCATAATGTATCTTATATAATTGCTTTGGTGTTGTGCTATCTATCATGCTTTGACTGGCATTAATTTTTATTTTGGTTTGTTTTGAACCAGAATTTCCTCCAACAAAATATGAGCCGTACATACATACCCATTTCTTTACTTTCTAAACTTTTGTAAATTGCTATTTTTTATTAATAGAATTTTTGAAACATTCTAATAGTAAATATGCCATACATATTTTTCCTTTGTTGCTATCCCAAAAAAAAAAAAAAAAAAAAAAATCCAAATGATCTTCGACTTTTTTATACTAATAGAGAAACTAGTTTTTTGGAATATTTTTGCCCTTGCAAATGTGCCAAAATATTTTAGTGTTCAAATTTTATTTTTATTTTTTTTAATAACCGAAGGAATTAAAATTTACCTGAAAATTTTAAAACTTATTTAGCTCTAATTTAAACAGGGGAGCTCCCCATTAACAGAGTAAATGTAAAGATGACGGGTTCGTGGAGGCTGGGGTAATTAAAGTGTTCAAATTTTGTTATTTTAGCCTCGACTCGCATGGTTTTTATACAAACGGCTCTTTTTAGCCGTTTTTTATGACACTGTTTTCCTATAAAATAATGGAGATTCTGTAACGTCACGAATAGAACCCAGGTGAAGGTGAAACGGACGGTCGGCGGGAGATAAACTGAACAAATAAATAATGGAAGATCCCACTCCCTACACAACTCTCTCTGTCGTATCGTCATCAGCCCGACCAAGTCCTTCACAGGCCTCCCATAAACACCCGAGAGTATGGCCTCTAATGCAGGTGAGGACAATAATGAAGATTATATAACCTTTGATATATCTCAATCCCCAATTCCTAGAATTGGTTTTAAAGAAACAATATTAAGTAATGCAGGTGAGGACAATAATGAAGATTATATAACCTTTGATATATCTCAATCCCCAATTCCTAGAATTGGTTTTAAAGAAACAATATTAAGCAACACACGTGCAAGGACAAACACTGCGGATTCAAACCCTACCGAAACCGAGTGTCTTTCGTCTGCAAAACGCATTCATACCCCGTCTAGCTCTGCAACTGATTCTGACCCAAGAGGAGACGCTTCCGATATATTGATTGAGAACACACAGACGATTTCGAAGACCACTACTCAGGACGAACTAAAAGTACTCTTAGAAAGTTATGCTGAAATGTCCAAGTCACGACTACAACTTTATAAGAAACTTATGGCCAAGTTTGATCAGATGTTAGAAGACGATTATGAGAAGTTCGTTGCTTTGGGAGTTAAGCCGGATGCTGAGGAACTCACAGAAGAATTCTGGGTTCGCCAAATTATTGGGGAAAGAAAACAACATACTATTGAGCTGAAGCATGAATTTGAAGGACTAATTGAACACGTGAAAGAATTCTGGGTTCATAAAAGAGAGATAGAGGAAAAGAAAGTGGAGAAGTGCCAGGAACGAGTCGATGCAATGGAGCGTGTCTTAAAAGAATTTCATGAAGAAATGGGAGACGAACAGAAAGCTGGATAGGAAATGCTAAAAATGTACTTGTGTTAATGCACGATACTATTTAAATAGATATCATCATAAAATAGAGGAGAGAAAGTTTATAAATAAAGGAATTCTCCATACATATTTGATGAATTTGAATGGGTATATTGCATTATTAAAAAAAATTCAAAATTATACATGGTTATATTCACAACCTTAATCTATATTATTCAAGCATCTTTGCTCCATATTGAAAGGGAAGCCTTAATGTTTGGTGATTAATGTAAATACTTAAAATCTATATCCTATTGTTTTAGATTAAGGTAAAAATAGGTTTTGAAGGAGTCTCAAAACCCTATAACAGCTTCAAGGAAGATCAAACAATAACGCCCACCAGGAAAGGAATTTCTAAAACATACTGCAGGACAGTATCAATACAAGTTTTACAGGGACTTGAAACCACCAATAAAAACCATTTGAAGCAACCAAGTTTTACAAGGACCTGAAACCTAGACAAAACCAGATCTGGTCAGCGAGGGCCAAACAGGTTTTAAAAACATGGTTTCGAAACGAACCATCTACCGCATGAGGCGCACCAACACAGAGAAAACAAAGTTTCCCCCATCCAAACACTAATACCATCGCAAACCAGATCAGAAAGGCAGTCCAACTCAAACCGGAAAACTAACCCGATAACCATCCGCAATACGGAAAAATGAGGTAAAAGTAGAGTTCCACGCAAAAAAGAACTCCCTTTACAAAGCCGCGCAAAAATGAGTCACCATTATTGTAAGCTCTCCTCTCGTCCAGTAAATAAACGAGATCCCTCCATAGCCATGCAAAAGATTACTATTTCAACGCCGTCGTTCGGTCCCCAAACAGACACTCTGTTCACCATCGAAAGCAAGGCTAGGGTTTAAACACGAAGCTCTGCTTCTAAGCCTCGCTTCCCACACAGGTAACAACCCCCGTATCCATCACCACCACCGCTCTTTCCAACCACCCAAACGTCTGCAAGATCACCCCCTCTACATAGAGGAATCGCCACCATGGCATTCAAGATATCCTCGAAGAAAACACTGATCCGCTCAGAACAGGGTGTTGGTAAGCACGACGGCCACAAAATAGAAAACCGAGGTAAAAAAACAAATCCACGCTAAAAAAGGTAGGCTTTACAAAGCCATGCATGCACCATTTGAAAACAATTTACTTCACTTACCACCCAAAGCAGATTAACGAACCACACCATAATGATTTCACTTTCACCGCGCCGTGCTCCAACATCCCTTTGCAGAATGGGATCTAAACACCAGATTTCATGGCCACGACGGTTAGGGTTTTAGCTCAGCCCTATCCACGGCCTCACTCCCTCTTCCCTCATCCCTTCGCGGCCGCCCCCAAGGGGATGTTATTCTATATCCTATTGTTAATGTTATAGAAGTTAGTTAAATAGTAACTAAACTATTTTTACGATAATATTTTGTATATCGGTTTGATTATATTTCATTTATTTGCCTAAGAATTATAGAGATTGAAATTTTTAGAAGAATTTTTTTTACGTAATTATGAAAAAAATCATGTATTTTTTTATAATTTGAGATGTATATGATATATTTTGATGAGTATTAAATAACTATTTAAATTAAAAATTTTAAATTATGTATATTAAAATTTTGGGTGATTTAATATAATACATATTACAAGTTTATATAATTTAATGTCATATATATTAGATATTTCAAATTTTATTAAAAAATTCATATCATATATTAAATAAATATATAAAATGCACAACTACTACTAGTATGTTTATTTTAAATAAATATATGTAAAAGATTTCATAGATATCATTCCTAAAATACCTTGAAAATGATTTATATTATCATATTTTACATAAATTTATTTAAATAAATATATTCATATATGAATTCAATAATAAAATATACACAATAAATTTTGATGACATATAACGTATATACCACCTTCAAAATTAATGTTAACTTAATGAAATCATTCAATGCACATCATCAAACCATCTCCCTCCATTGATCTAAGACTATTGAAGAGAAAATAAAAATTCATAGGCCATGGAGAGAGAGAAGTGGCTAGTGAGGTGGGAGAAATTAATGGAGAAGGTTTTTATAGATTACATCAAGAAAGGAGAAAGGACAAGATCATTAGTTAGAGTGCATAATAGGTGGCATTTTTTTTCTGGTTTGGTATTGATTTTACGATTATATATTTTTCATGTTATCTCTTTATATTATTATGAGAAATTGTCTTCAATGGTATTTTAATGGTTCTTATGTGTTTTCTTTATATTATTATGAGAAATGACTTCTTCATTTGGTTGGGATAAGGGGATAAATTCACTCCTTTATATGTAAGTTCTCATAGTTTTGAAGATTGAAGAGAATAAGAGATAGTAAAATTGTGATAAACATACTAGATAAGACCTATTTAAACTTGTACAGATTCATTATAGTCAAGGCACTCTCATTGAGGTACCTCACGTTGGTTATGAGTTGGGTGTATGAATACGTCATTTTTTACTAAAGGGTAATTAACATAACAGATACATGATCGATCAAGATAGTTTGATGTACAAACGTATGAATACTTGATATGAAATACACACTTTGACCACTAGTAAGATGATTAGAGACCTTGCATTAAAATCCATGCACTGATATTTTTATAAGAAGGTATTAACTTTTCCCATGTAAATGTGAACAAAAAATAAATGAAAGGAGGAGCAACACTAGGGTTCATCCATAATATTGAGTTCTCTATTAGTTTGGGAGAATTTACAAATTAGACCTACTCCTTGTTAGAGAAGTAAGACTAGGGTCACCCATAATATTGAGTATTTTCTATTAGTTTGGGAGAATTTACAAATTAGACCTACCCCTTGTTAGTACTAGTCTATAAGGGGAGAGAGAAATGTGACTCTAGATTTCCAAAGGTAGAGATAGGCATTAGCATGAGAACTAATCCACCCACCATGAGTAAGATAGGTTAGGGGAAATCTCAACAATAACAATAATAATGAGGAAGCAGTGTAAAGCATGGGGAAGATGGAGAGCCACCAAAGGAGGAGAGGATTGAAGGAGAAGAGAAAGGTGATGAATCTGATGAGGAGATTGAGAAAAAGTCTATGGAATAGCTTAAAGCATAACTCAACTAATAAGAGGAATATCCTTGTAAACTACACATGAATTCTTGTCACTTTACTTTTAAAATATTAAAGAAAATTTAATAATGAAAAATAACTTATCAAATTTTGTGGTTACATGTACTATTTGTAAGTGTATGAAATTATTCAAAGACACTTTTCAAAGACATGTTCTTATTCCTATTAACCAAACATAAGAGGCCTTACTTGTAGATCGTGTGGTCCCTGCCTGCATAGGCAGAGATATTTGTGTTGTCTCCTCCTTAGCATGATTCAAAGGATATAGTGTATATGAACACATGGGTAATTCATATAGAGGATAAACGTTTTAGATTTAAGAGGTAGCTAGAGGATTACAAATATAATTTAGAAAGAGAAGAAAAGGAAAAATTGTTAGGGACAATAGATATTTAATAGGAGTATGAGTGTCATGGAGTACAATAAATAATATACTTAAGATCATCTTTTGAATATTATTGGGAGAGAAATTACTCTACATTTCCATTAAATCTATATTATATATATATATATATATATATATATATATATATATATATATATATAAAACATGATCATTTTGATATGGTTTTGAAATAGTTTAGTTAGATTAATTTTTAGATAGATTTATAATTCAAATTTTGATGTGTTTAAAATGTTTGGATACGTATGATATGAAAATTTATATTTATACCTCACACTTGTTTTTGAAAATAATAGTTAGAAAACTACATCATAGATCAAAATTATGAATTGTGGATGCAGGAAGTGAAATGAACATGGCAAGGAGAAATGGGAATGAACATAGCAACGAGGAGTGGGAAATGAAGGAAAGAGTTTTAGCAAGGAAACATATTTTGGAAGAGATTGATCTTGTTCATCATAAAATGTAGGATAATATTTTTTTAAATTTAATAAAACTTTCGAAATATAAAAAATTTGTAAGATTTTTTTTAAGTTAGATACAAATTAATTAATAAAACCAAATCATAATAAAAGTATATATATATATATGTGTGTGTGTGTGTGTGTGTTTCTAATAGTGTAAAAATTATTTTTTTTAATTTTATTTTTTAAAGTGATCTCATGACTTAACTTCATATAATTAATAATATGCAATGGTTCAATATTATAAAGTAGACTAATTGATTGAGGACACCTCATACTTTTAACAATTGTTGCATGGAACAAGTGTGAGGGCTCACCATAGAAAGCCATGAAATGCAAGTTCTTAATGTATATTAGGATACACACTCTTATATTTTCTAAGATGTACTTATAAATAAATTATTTGTGAATAAAATATACTATATATGAATATTATTATTTACAAAAAATTTATAATAGTTTCTTTATAAATTTCTATAAATTATAGAATATCTTTTTAATGGTTATTTTCAATTTAAGGTTTCTCTAATTTAAATTAGTATACTGTAAATATAGACATTGGTTTCAACCATAAACTTCCTTACTTATTTTTAGAAACTAATGTATGTTATGGTTGAAATTTGATTCATTTTATCATCATTTTAATGTTCTTATGAGGAGGACCATTAACCCTCATTCACATATGTGCTTGTATATAATTTAGTAGTCATTCTATCTTAAACATATTTATGTTCTTCACTTTTATTTTATAAAAATATCAACATATTATAAGTTAATGGTTTGAGATTGTTTTAGTATTCCTAGATATATTTCATAATTTAATATGGTATTAAAGCTTCTTTACAAATTTTACTTTTTGACATTTTTTCAATTTTGAGATTTTATGTGATTTCTATCTTAATTGTCATATTGAATGTGTCTTTTTATATATGCTTTTATAAAGCTCCCTAGAGAGACTTTATTCATTCATTTACATTCTTAACATTCAAGAGAGCTAAATTCACTTTCGTTTCATCATAAATAAAATTCTAATGTTCCATTAATAGAGATTTGAAATTAGTTTTACATGTCAAAATGTTTTAATATAAATTTAATTTTTTTAGATAATAATTTCTTAATTTTATTTTTAAATATTATTATTATTATTATTATTATTTTATATATATATATATATATATATATATATATATATATATATATATATATATAATTAATGCATGTCATATACAGATATTATAAATTTTACTTTTCAATTAATTTATTTCCTACTCAATTTATAAAAATATTTAAAACATATACTATATTAATAATTATATAATTTTTCTTAAAATTTGAAATATTAATTTAAAAATATTTCTCAATTATTATTCAGACATATTCCTCTAATTAATATATGTTATACTTCTTATAAACCTCCATACTCCTACTACCTCTTGAGTATGTCCTTTTGCTCCCAATTTAAATTGTGTTCCTTACTATATTATTCTCCTCTACTCGATTCACATTGACCATCAAAATGTGGCTGCACACTTTAGCAACACAAATACATGACTTTACAATTTTTTTTTTTAGATAATAGTAATTAAAGATATTTATCTTTAACTATACTTCAGCTCATATCAGATCTACCTTAGTTAAAATATAGAAGCTAATTAAGAAACATAAATATATAAAATTTGAAAATGAATACAGTATATGTATCTACTTTTTCACCATTGGGTAACATTGACTGCATGAATTTTAGAGCCATATTCAGCTCCTCTCACTGTAATGAAATTTTGTCTATAGTCTCATGTATTGTATGATATTTTAGTATAAATTTACTCAGCTTAGATCTGCATTACCACTACATTTATTGTAATAGGTCTTTGAGAAAATTGAAAATAAATTATTTTAATATCAACAATTTGGGATTCAATCGATAGATCTTTTTCTTTTTTCACTTCACCTTTTATGAATTCTCTCTACGATGTTAAATAATATTAGGTTGGGGTTCTAGGCTGAGGCTATTATGTTTTAAAAAAATTATTTGTGTTATAAATATTTTAAAATACTTGTTAAGGTAAAATATTTTAGTTTTCACTAAAAGTAAATTAATTTTTTAACATATCAATATTAATAATTATATAATTCTATTTTATAATATTAACATATCTTTCCTAAAATAATAAAACTTTATTTTTATTACAATAGATTTATATTTATAAATTTATTATTTTTTTTGGTTTCCTTCTCAACCTTCAAAATTTGTTCTCTTCTCATGGTAAAATCAATAAGTTCATCCCTCTAAAAACATTACCCAATTTTCTTATCCACTTCCCTCTTATCTCTTACTCAAAAAATTTTCTACCTAAACTTATCTAACATGTATTATGTGATATCTAATGACTTCTTGTAATTATAAGTACCCATGTACAATATATAAGTCCATGCACTCTTAATGCAGTCTATGTACTCTAGTATAAGTACAA
>JARHVA010000433.1:342500-370000 GCA_037957365.1 Torreya grandis | reverse complement strand
TGTGTGTGTGTGTGTGTGTGTGTGTGTGTGTGTGTGTGTGTGTGTGTGTGTGTGTGTGTGTGTGTGTATGTGTATGTATACATATATGTGTATATGTATATATACGTATATGTATACACACATTTTTGTGTGTGTGGAGAGAGAGAGAGAGAGAGAGAGAGAGAGAGAGAGAGAGAGAGAGAGAGAGAGAGAGAGAGAGAGAGAGAGAGAGAGAGAGAGAGAGAATTTTCATGAAAATAACATGGAATATATATGTTTTTAAATAAAAAATACCAAAAAAAAAAGATACAATAAAATTATCACTAAACAAAATATTTAAATTAGGACAAAATGAAATGTGATTTTTAATAAAAAATTAAATTATGATAAAAAAATAGTATATGTTTAAAATTTATCAACTAGAGTCAATAATGTCAAATATCTATATAATTTATAGAAATACTCACATCATAATATTGTTTTAAAATGTTATACAATTTTAGGATATATGGTAAATGCGAGAATATAGAGTAATGTTTATGAAAACATAATACAGAAAAAAAACAAGTGATATATTGATTATTTTTTAGAGAAAAGAATATAATTCCATGATAAAAACATTAAAACAAGATACGAGTAATGAAGACATTTTTTTACCTAAAATCTCAAAATTATAGTAAAATGAAATGCTACATTTAATATATTTATAAACTATAATAAAATAAAGAATAATACTTTCATATTCATTAATTACAATTGAAAATGTTAGTTATATATAGAAATTATAGATATCCAAACATGATAATAGTCTTTAACATGTAATACAAGTCCTTTTTATATAGGAAAAGTAGAAAAAAATAAATTATCATCATCAATTTGTACGATCGTAACAAAGGAAAAGGTAAGTCTTTAAAAAAAAACTAGTAATCATAATAAGTGGCACATAATGTTCATTTAAAAAACAAGTATGTAGATAACCAAACCCATGCTAAAAATACAAGAACAAGTGAAGCGACAACATCTCAACTTATAGGGACAATTTCTTGGAGATTTTTTGCAATAAAGATCACATATTTATGTTGATTTCCATGTTCTTTTTTTTAATTGATACTATAAACAAGAATATTTGGCTCACAACAATATAAATTATCTCCTATTTTGATTTGTCATTAATGGTAAGAAACTATAAATATTTTGTTGTAGTACCCATTATGGACTCTGCAATTTCATTGAAGGAAACCAATGGATTTATCTCAATTTTTGAATTGTTTATTTCCACTAAAGAGATTATTTGTAATCACATTCAACAATATCCACATTAAATTCAAGGAAATGACAATCAACATCCTCCTTTGAACTACCATTTTTTCATGGCCTTTCATCCACAATAAGTGGTAACATAAATTATCCATAACAACTTGTGTCATAGTTGATTTAATTATGTTTCATTCTATTTTTTTATGAATTTCTATGTGACTAATTTCACATAGTGTTGGTTTAATAGTCAAGTTCCTCAGTAGTTGAAAGTATTTATTTGTCAGCAAAGGTCAAGGAGAATTTAAGCGTATAGAAGGTATCAACAACATAAATTTTCAGCATCCCCAATTCTAAGGTTCATAAAGCGTTTATTATTAGAATTAGTCTCAGTGGCTACCCCTCTAAAATTCAATGTCTAGGCTAATTTAACTGCAATAATAGGTATGGTTAGGCCAAAAACAAGTTCGTTTATTTCCATGATTGTTGAACCAAGATGATAACCCTAATATGTCATATAAATATTTTATCTTGACATGTCCTTGATTTGGAATTTTCTATTTCTACCTTCCAATCCGTCAATCCAAGGTATTGTTGATATGGGAGAAATTAACATGACAACACCGATAATGTCTACTATAGCTCTATTCAACATTTGTGGAATGTTTGAAATGGTTTTCAAATTAAATTTATCTAAGGGTATGCCTTCAATTTAATCAAATCGATAATCTATTATTGATTAAAATTATATTACTATCTCAAATAGATGTTTGAAATGATTAATTGTCTTATTTTCTTCTCTTATAGTTCTATTTGATACCACACCTTTTTAAATTTTTAGATAGGTTATAAAATTCATCAATAACCTCATTGAAACATGTCACATAGGTATGGATCTTTAAATTTTCATCTCTTGGAATAGACTTGGCATTAACATGATATGCTAGAGTTTTATGTTGGCTTTATCCTATTTTGCTTTCCTATTTTTCTCACTCATCACACTGCATATATGAGAGTTCTAAATCTAGTCACTCAGTTATTGTACTCAGTGCACCACAATTTTGGTGGATTTAGTTATATAATAGATTTTACCCTTTCTATTACTACTATTATTGTAGGTAAAAAGAAGGATGGCACTAAAGTAAGCCAAGAAATTTATGTAATAAGTATACAATGAGGTATACATTTCAACTCTCCCTCAGAGTTTTTTGTTTTCTTATAACATGATGCAATAGATAGTGTATGAAAATGGCTTGAAAAATAATATCTTATAGATTACATTTTTGGCCATATCACCTTAGACAATTCCTTTAATGCCTAAATTTGTCATTGGTGGGAACCCTCAGGTGTCCATGTCACTAGTGTTCTAAACCCTAAATATTTTTTTATTTTTTTCAACATTAATTAACCATCCCAAGTCCAAGATCTTTTGGATAAATCAAGGTATTTGTTTTTGAGGGACACCCTCTTGATCTTGTCCCTGTGGACCTATAACTTTAAAGTCACTAACCAAGCTTCACTTTGGGAGGTAGTTTTCATTGAGCTCTTTGCCCTCCCATTGCCTTTATCAAGGATGCTTTAAAACCAATAGGGTGTGTATTATGCTATGAAAAAATTAATTTATTTTCATCTTAACATAGTAAGTGTGTTTTCATTGAATTCAACATAACCAACGATTTGAAACAATTTATTGACATATAAGTTATCTTCAAGAATTGGGAGAAAAAAATGTATATTTCAAAATTCCTTAACACTTACTTCCACTCTCCATCTCTCGACCACTAAATAAAATATTTACCTCTCATGGTATGATCAGAGCTTTCAATTGAACATCCACACTCTGAGAAACCCAAGGTGATGTAGAAAAACAATGGTTTGATGATGATTACCAATAAAACATTCATCAATCAAAATAAAATCATCCAACCAGCTACTACATACTCTGCATCAAAACTGTCTTCTGAGGTACACAATGTTACCCCCACCCCCCCCCCCCCCCCCCCCCCCATATGAGCATCTTAGTGTATTGACATCCCTGTAAAGCTATGTTTCATAAGTTATCTATCCTCGTGTGAGTTCCTATCTTGATATGATGTTATATACAATTGGCCCTACCTCTAAGCAGTTACGTAATGCACCCCATGGTTATGTAAAATCTCCCTAAGAAGATAATGCAGATAAATAACACTACATCTCCCTTGTGGATTTGATCCTACCACACCAATGCAATTATTTTGTCCCTTGAAGATATTGATGATGGTCAAGGGGAGCTCTTTATATAAGATACTTTCAAATGAATGTATTATTTTTTACTGTTTGAGGCCTGATAGAGTCCTCACTTAAATACTCTATGTGATATTTCTATCAACAATGGGGGCATTATATTTTGTTTGCTTGAAAGAGGTTAAAATTTTAGGGTTTATTATACAATCTAATTTGAAATGCATCTAGCCAGACACTACTCAATTCTCCACCTTTCATGATGGCAGTCATGGTGATACCAATGCTTTGGTTTCCCCAAAATTTTCTTCCTTAATTATTGCCATAAGTGGTGATCTATCACACTAAGCTATCTAGATTCTCCTTAACATTAATTAGGGATTTTCAATATTTACATCCCCAATGATAGCCTTAACATATGATATTTATAGTGATATTTAGTTGATAAACTACCCCTCACCACGTGGTTAGTGTGCAATTATTTCAATATGGTAGAAATTCTAAGGACAAGGTTGGTGCCCTATTTATGCAATGGTATATGGGAAAAAGTGAAGCGCAGTATTAATTTAAGAACCAGTAGGACTTGGTCAGCCATCTCTTATAGCATCACACATTAAGTTCCACTATTTAGTTCATGTGGTCTAACTACCACTTTGGCACTGGTAGGGTCCTCAAAATATTGGACCATTATATGCTTTCAAAGGAAAATGTTTAATCTTTTTATATTTCCAATGGGTAGCCGATTGTCAAACACCAGGAATATGTTCTCGTAGATGAAAATACCATAAATTATAGAGTGGAGAAAAATTTTAACCACTTCAAACTGCTATGCAATCAATTATTCCTCAACACCTCACTCCTTTACCGTGAGGGAACTATCCATCTTATTGCCCATTCTTGGAATGTTTTACCTCAATCACCTTATGCTGTTAGTCGGATAGATTGTTGGAATGAGGCCATCCTTTGTACCATTACCTTTCTCTACCATTATGGAATTAAAATTACTTGTGTTCAAAAGTGGGACAATTGTAAGTTCCTACACAAAGCTAGTGACCTAGAGCTTATCACCAGTTGGTGCCCCATCACCCTCCTCAATGTTTCATAGAAGATTACTTAGAAATATCTTGCTAATTGTCTCTATCTCATATCACCTACCATTAATATACCCAATAAAATGAACTTTATAAAAAATAAGTATATTTTGGACAAACTTACTAATGTCTGGGAAGGCATGGAATGGGCTAGAGCCTCTTGTAAGAGAACCATCTTTCTCAAAATTGATTTTAAAAAAGCTTATGATAGGATTGAGTAGCCTTTCATCCTGTCCATGTTAAAGGATCTTAGCTTTGTCTAATTTTAGTCCCATCTAACTGTACTATCTTCTTAGATGCTTAAGCCTAGCTCACTATCAATGATCTCAAATCTGATAGCTTTGGCCTCTTTTTCTCTATATGCTAAAGTTTACCCCTTGCATTAGCCTTATATATTATATCAATGGAAGTTGTTGGATATCTATTAGCATATAGATCTGAATATGGCCTCATTAGGGGAAATGTTATCCCCAATAGACCCCCTCAACTCATTAATGGCCATTTTACTGATGATACTTTCCTCCCTCTTGAAAAAAAAAATCAAATAATCTCTACACTATCTTGACATTTTTTGCCTAGGTTCTAATTTCAGCCTACATTAGAGCACAATCTAATTCTTCAAAAAAATTATGATGCTTATACTATATTAGCTACATCACTAGAAATGGGAATAGATTCATAGAGGGGAGTAATTTAAATTCTTAAGCATTGCGTTTGCCTTTGATAGTTCCCTTATACAGTTATGTAAATATGTCATTAACAAAGTGGAGAAAAAGGTTGAGTACTAGGTCACCAAACCCTTATTTTTGGTAGGAAAATTCCAAGCATGTCCTAAGATTTTGGCTACTACTCATGTTTATTATTCCTCCTATTGAACTCCTTCTAAAGCCTGCTATGTTAGATTGGTAAAGATCCCTAGAGAATTTATTTGGTATAATTCCAAACAAAGTCAAGGGTTCCACATATTCTTGGGATATATGATGTATTCCTCATGATAAAGGAGGTATGGAGGTCATTGACATCTATAGGAAAAGCATTTGCCTTTTTTCTAAGTGGGTTGTTAGAGCCGTTGAGGGAAATGAATCTTTTAAAATCCTCTTGCATCATTGTATTTCCTTTGGTTCTCCCTATGTTAAACTTAGATGGAAGAACATTTGACTCCACACTCTGTCGATCACTCTTGCACCTATCAAAATTGAAGGCTCATTTGTGGCTAAAATCATTTGATATGAAAGCTTTGTGAATGTTAAAAATAATAATTCAAGCTATAAAGGATTTGATTTTTACTTGAAATTGGGCTAGTTTGCTCTCACTAAAATCTAAATTCAATTTAAATAATTTTGACTTATAAGTAATTCTTGTCACTTAGGAACTCATGCCAGATGTCATGCCCCATAAGTTGGATCTGCAAGATTCATGTTCTTGGTGGAATGACTGGAGGTGGAAATGTAATACCCACTTCAAGAACTATTTTTTAGGCCTCCTTTATTAGGTTATCATCCCATTCTCTCTATCCCTTAGTAATCTCAATAGACTCTAAAACCTCAATTCCTCATTTAAAATGTGGTTTGCTCAGCTTAACCAAATTTGGAATGCCAATCTTCAACCCAAACTGGATCATTTTTTTAGTGTCCAATTTACCAAGCCTTTCTCTTGAGGAGCATCTTTCTCACTTTGGAATTGTTCAACCTAGGTGTTCAGCGTTTTCCAACCCTGATTCTTTCAATCACATCTTTTGGGCATGCTCTAAATCCCAAGCTACTTGGTAGTGGATCCAAAGTTTATTTCAGCCCTAACTCTGTGAACTTTTCTTTAGAGTTGTTATTTTGTTTCAATTATGGAAAGCTATAAATTATGCGTTGTTTAATAATGATAAATAATTATTTTTATTTCTTTATTGATGACAAGGTGTATGTATTATCTTTTGCCTACATGCATATTCAAGTCCATGCAAGGAAAATCACCATAGAACTTGGATATTTGTAGAAGTTGTTGGAACCATGGAGGAGTGTTCGTTATGCCATGAGCCACATGCCCCCTGATCATCTTTGTCTACCCTAGAGCTCAGCAACTCTAGCACCCAAATGACAAACAATCACTCTTGCAACTGCTTCTCCACCCCTCCCCCTAAACAAAGAAGTTGGATTCTGTTGGACCTGCCTGGAAAACCTGTTGCTGACGCTTCTTGGTAGATTTCACCCCTAGTACCAACCTTACTAGTCATGTGGTACAACCTCCTTCTAAGTGAGATATTACTATTTATTTGGCTCCTCCAAACCCCTTAATGGATAGGAAGCTTAAGATCCTCCCTCAGCTTTACCTTCATCTTAGAATACTCAGTGGCAAAAAGACTATTCTCCTCCTCCTCCTTCAGATGTGGCAGTTTGTGCATAATTACATGATGTCTCTTATATAATTGCTTTAGTGTTATGCTATCTATCATTATTTGACCAATATTAATTTTTGTTTTGGTTTGTTTTGAATCATAATTTCCTCCAATAAAGTATGAGCCGTACATAAATTACTATTTTTTATTAATAGTATTTTTGAAACATTACAATAATAAATATGTCATACATATTTTTCCTTTGTCATTATTCAAAAAAATCAAATCCAAATGATCAGCCCACCTTTTTTACTAATAGAGAAACTAGTTTTTTGAAATATCTTTGCCCTTAGAAAAGTGCCAATATGTTTTGATATTCAAATTTTATTTTTTAATTTTTAATAACTGGGAGAATCATGGTTTAACCGAACATTTTAAAACTTATTAAACTCTAATTTAAACAGTGATAACCACCCAACAGACTACGTAAATATAGAGGTGACAGGTTTCGTGAAGGCCGGGGTGATTAAAGAGTTCAAATTTTGTTATTTTATCCTTGCCTCGCATGGTTTTTATACAGATGACTATTTTTAGCCGTATTTTATGACAACTATTTTGCTGCGAAGAGAAGCCCGTTGAACAAATAAACTGAACAAATAAATGATGGAAGATCCCCACTGCCTACACAACTCTCTCTGTCATATCGCCATCAGCCCGACCAAGTCCTTCATAGGCCTCCCATAATGAAGATTATAAACCCCAAGAGTGAGGACAATGATGAAGATTATATGGCCTATATTATATCTCAATTATATTTAAATGAAGGAGAGAATTTTAGCGGAAAAAAAAAAAAAAAACATATTTTGGAAGAGATTGATCTCATTCGTCACAAAATGTAGGATAATATTTTTCTAGATTAATAAGGAACTCAACCCATAAGAAGTTTGTAAGCTTTGTTTAAAGCTAAGTACAAAGTAATTAATAAGACCAAATCATAATTTAAAAAAAATTATATTTTTTTAATAATTCCTTTTGAAAATGTAATAATAGAGGTGTTTCTAATAATGCAAACATTAAAAAAAAAAAAAAAAAAAAAACATGATCTTGTAACTTAACTTCATATAATTAATAATATGCAATGGTTCAATATTATACGGTAGATTAATTGAGTGAGAACACCTCATACTTTTAACATTTCATGCATAGAACTTGATAGGTGTCAGGGCTCATCATTGAAGGTCATGAAATGCAAGTTCTTAGTGTATATTAAGATATATACTCTTATATTTTCTAAGATGTATTTATAAATAAATTATTTGTGAATAAAATACACTATATATGAATATTATTATCTACAACGTATTTATAATAGTTTATTTATAAAGTCCTATAAATTATAAAATATTTCTTCAATGGTTATCTTCAATTTATGATTTCTCTAATCTGAACTAGTATACTTTAAATATAGATATTGCTTTCAACCATAAACCTCCTTATTTATCTTTATAAACTAATGTATGGCATGGCTGAAAGTTGATTCATTTTATCATCATTGTAATTTTCTTATGAGGAGGACCATTGGCCCTCATTTACATATGTGCTTGCATATAATCTAGTAGTCATTCTATCTTAAACATATTTATGTTCTTCACTTTTATTTTATAATAATTTGTAAGTGAATGATTTGAGGTTGTTTTAGTTATCCTAAATATATTTCATAATTTAACATGGTATTAGAACTTCTTTACAAATTTCACCTTTTTACATTTCTTCAATTTTAAGATTTTACGTGATTTCCATCCTGATTGTCATATTGAATGTGTCTTTATATAGCTGCACTTATAGAGCTCCCTAGAGAGATTTTATTCATTCATTTACATTCTTAACATCCAAAGAAAGCTTAATTCAACTTTCATTTCATCATAAATGAAGTTTTAATGATCCATTAATAGAGATTTGAAATTAGTTTTGCATGTCAAAATGTTTTAATATAAATATAATTTTTTAAAATAATAATATCCTAATTTCATTTTTAATTAATTTTATTATTATGTATATATTGTTAATCCATACCATGAAAATATATTATAAGTCTTACTTTTCAATTAATTTTTTTTTTTTCAATCAACAAAAATATTTAAAAACGCATATTATATTAATAATTATATACTTTTTCCTAAAATTTAATATATTAATTTAGAATATTTCTCAATTATTATTTAAACATATTTCTCCAGATTTAATATAACATTAATATAATATGTGTTATGCTTCTTATAAACCTCCATACTCCCACTACCACTTAATGTGTCCTTTCACTAAATTTAAAATGTGTTCCTTACTATATTATTCTCCTCTACTCGATTCACATTGGCCATCAAAATATGACTGCACACTTTAGTAACACAAATACTTGACTTTACAAATTTATTTTTTAAATAATAGTAATTAAAAATATTTATCTTAACTATACTTCAACTCATATGAGATCTGCCTTAATTAAAATATAGAAGCTAATTAAAAAACATAAGTATATCAAATTTGAAAATGACTACAGTATATGTATCTACTTTTTCACCATTGGGTAACATTGACTGCATGGATTTTAGAGCCATATTAATCTCCTCTCACTGTAATGAAAATTTGTCTATAGTCTTATGTATTGTATGCTATTTTAGAGTAAATTTACCCAGCTTAAATATGCATTATGACTACATTTATGGTATTACGTCTTTGAGAAAATTGATATTTAATTATTTTAATATCAACATTTTGGGATTCAATCGATAAATATGTCCTTTTTTCCGCTTCACTTTCCATGAATTCTCTATGATGTTAAATAATATTAGGTTGGGATTCTAAACTGAGACTATTATCTTTAATTAAAAAAAATTGAGTTATAAATATTTGTTAAGGTAAAACATTTTAGTTTTCAGAAAAAAATAAAATAATTTTTTTATTATTAATATTTATAATTATATAACTTTACTTTCTAATATTAACATATCTTTCCTAAAATAATGAACCTTTATTTTTATTGTAATAAATTTATATTTAAAAATTTATAATCTTTTTTTTTCTTCTCAACCTTCAAATTTTATTATACTCATCCCATTGTTCTCTTCTTATGGTATAATCACTAATTTCATCCCTCTAAAAACATTCACATGTTTTCTTATCCACCCAAGTTGATCCACTTCCCTCCAGTTACACTACATATTAAATTTAGATCTTGTTTGATCCAGGGCATAAATATTTACATCCACTCAATATCATCAAGTCTCCACTGTAACAACATTATCATCCTTTGCAACCCTTCCCTATAACTCGTGGTATAATCGTGACCGATGAATCCCAAAAAAATAAAAATCTAAGAGTCTTACAAATTTAACCCAACCTATCCACCATCCCCTCATACCTCATACCCCTAGATATATTCATTAGTTTCATCCACTATTTTATTTATTTCTCCCCAATCACATTTTTCACTATTCCTTGTCTTCCAGCATCTCTGGGGCTTCTTCCAAAAATACCATTAAACTTGACCATCTCCAAGCCATTTAATTTTTCAATTGTGTGGCCATTTAACCACCCACACCATCACCACCTAAAAATAAATAACATAAAATAAAAATAAATATTAATTTTAATTTTAATTTTGTTTACTTATTTAAAGACAATACTTGTATACCATGAGTTCTTCCTCACTTATCATAAGACTCTATTATGCATGCCTACATGGTGCATGTTTATTTTGAAATGGAATGCACCCCTCTTGTCTCTTACTTAGGAAGTTCTCTACCTAAACTTATCTAACATGTATTATGTGATATCTAATGACTTCTTGTAATTATAAGTACATATGTGCAGTATATAAGTCCATGCGCTCTTAATGCAGCATATGTACTCAAGTTTAGGTGCAATCTCTAGTGACCTCTTATAGTCTTTGGTACCCATGTGCACTCTCTAGTAGTAATGTGCTTTCTTTGGGTCCATACTATCTCTCATCACACCTTATGCTCTATATTACCCATACACTTTTTTGTGCCTTAATGTGGGCTCTCATGAATTCATTCATGCTTTGGTACCCATGTACTTCCTAGTGCCTAAATGTGTCCTATAAGTTTTTTATGTGCTCTCTAGTCTCCTGACCGTTTTGGTGCCACATTCGTAAACATACACATAACCTGCACTACCAATAGTTTTATTGCACTTCATTCTATGCTTACCTCTTATATATGAACATACACATCGTGGATATTAGGTTACCCTAGGGTGCACACATGAAACTCAATCGCTATGCTCAACTAACTCTAACTAAAAACATCATTTTCTACTGAAAGAGTTTATGAGTAACATACTTTTTAGAGATCTGTCAGGAAGAAAATATGTCATTTTTAAAACACAACATGGTGGTAAATACATTACAATTTGTATAATTTATAATGATATCCAATCATTTTGTAATACCTTAAACATGGGTACAAATGGTTTGTAATTTTTTTGAGTTATATAAGAATAGTTGTATTTGAGTAATGTTATAAACTTCTTGATAATTTAATAAACACTTATAACGAAACTCTTAAATGACTAATATAAAATTTAAAGTGTCTAAATATATATTTCTATGTTCTGCATCCTATAATTTCATACAAATCATCTTACTCATTATTATTTTCTTCTTAACTTGGAAATTGCAATGGTGTAATACTTGTGTTCTCATAAGATAGTATGATATCGATAAAACATTTATACTATTTGGTATTCATTTTGACATATTGATAATGGTATTTAACACCATTGAAATAATCTAAATCGATTTATTTTAACTATTTTATGAATTATAAAATGTTACGTGTCATCTTAACTTAATTCATTCATATGATCGATTTTTTTTTCTTATTCATACATGCATACGTAATATGGCTTTTTTTTTATATACATATAAAAGTTCGTTTGTTTTTTTCACTTTTATAGTGGAAGGTGTTGGTGTGTTTCTTGATCATGCCAATTTAGTTCTTAAAATCTTTCAAACATATTTCTTTGACTATGCTTACTTAAGATAGTGTAGCCTTATTCATCTTCTCCTTTTATAGAATAGATTTTAAGGGAGGTACTATTGTATATTAGAACATACACTCTTATATTTTATAAGATGCACTTATAAATATATTTTTTATTCATAAATCACACCATATGTTTTCAACATTATTTATTACTTATTTATAATTTATTTGTAAATAGGAATGCTTTCTTGATAGTTATTTTTCTATTAGAGTTTGTCTAATTTGATCTTATATCTCTAATATAGAAATTTATTCCAATCTTAAACCTCTTTGTATAAAATAATTTTTAAGGTATGAGTGAAGGTTAGTTCATTATATCATCATTGTTATAATACTTTGAGGAGGGCCAATGACCTACCTTCACATTTGAGATGTAATATAATATGGTAATCATTACACCTTAAACATGTGTGTTATTTTATTTAACATTATAAAATATGTATGTATTATAGGTAAGTGAATTAATCTTGTTTAAGTTATCCTGGACATATTCCATAATAGAACATAAGTGATGTGTGAAGTAAAAATAGGAGAAGCCAAGTGAATCTTAAACAGACAGTCTATGGAAGATAAACTAACCTTGTAGAGGAAAAAATTGAATACCTTAAATCCCCACTCTGATCTACACAACTCCCACGTGTTATTTCCATCAAGTGCTTCATAGGTCTACCATAAACCCCCAGATATGGATTCTAATGCAGGTGGCGACATGAATACAAATGTTTTTGATGAATTGATTAATATCAGAAAGAGGATTTTAGAGAGCACTAATGGGGAGGAACTAAAAGAACTCTTAGAAAATTATTATGAAAGGTGCACGTCACGACTACAAAATTATAAGAAACTTATGGCCAAGATTGAGCTGTCTAAAGATGATTATGAAGACTTGATTATTTTAGAAGTTAAGTTGGATGCTGAGGAACTTATTAAAGAATTCCAGAACAAAATTATTGGGGATAGAAAACAACATATTATTGACATGAAGCATGACGTTGAAGAACAAGTTTAACAGAAGAAAGAATTTTGGATTCATAAAAGAGAAAAAGAGGAAGAAACTGTGGAGAAGTGCCAAAAATGAGTTGATTTAATGGAGTGTGTCTTATAACAGTTTCATGAAGAAATGGGAAGCAAATAGGAATCTGAATTGGAAATGCTAAAGATGTATTTCTGTTAATACCCAATACTATTTGAATAGAAGAGACACAAGTAGTTAATAAATATGATCAGAAAATAAGGGGTTGACAAATTTTATAAATAAAAGAATTCTATATTTGAATAGGTATATTGGATTATTAATAGAAAATCAAAAGTATACATGGTTATAATCACAACCTTAATCTATTTTATTTAAGCATCTTTGCTCCATATTGAAAGGGAAGGAGGCTTAATGTTTGGTGATTAATGTGAAGACTTCAAGGTGAGACAGCTACATAGAAATCAAAATTTAATGTTGGCCTCAATATTTTATTTCATTTATTTTGGTTTACACGAATCCTATACACATTATAGATGGAAATATGCATCGAGTGGTGGTGACATACAACATGCATGCCACCATCTAATTTGATTTTATTTGGCCAATGTTCAATTAATGCAATCTTTCCATGCACACCATCAAACCATCTCTCTTCATTGATCAAATATGTGGGGAAAATGTGTACCATAAATGTTTTTATACTTGCGAATATTTTGGGATTTGTTTTTTTAATTGTTATTGCTAGTCAAGAGAAAATGAAAATTCAAGAGTCCATGCCGTGAGAGAAAAGTGGCTAGCAAGAGAAATAATTGAGAAGGATTTGACAGAGTATATCAAGAAATGAAGTACATCAAGAAAGGACAAGAATATCTATTGGAATATTTTTTATTTTTTATTTTATTTTTAATTTTTTGTTTGGTTTGATATTGATTCCATAATTATCTATTTAGTATGGTTTAGCTTTTCTGCTTCTGAATATTTTTTAATATTATTTTTATATTTCTCACATAATGTAAAATAATATATTTTTTCTAGATTTAATAAACATTTCAAAACATAAAAACTTTTTAAGTTTTTAGGTTTTATTTAAAATAATGAATATTTTTTAATAGTATTTTAAAATTATTTTAGGATAATATATTTTTTCTAGATTTGATAAGGGTCTCAAAATATAAAATTTTTGTAGGCTTTCTCCAAACTTAAATATAAAAGCAACCAATAAGGTCAAACCATTGTGTGTGTGTGTGTGTGTGTGTGTGTGTGTGTGCGTGCGTGCGTGCGCGCGTGCGTGCGTGCGTTTGTTTGTTTGTTTGTTTTAGTAGTGTTAACATCCTTTTTCATTTTTCTATTTTTAAAAATGATCTTATGACTTAGCTTCATACAACTAGTAATATGCAAGGGCTCAATATTATAAGGTAGATTAATTGACTGAGGCCACCTCAAACTTCTAACAATCATTGTACAAAACATGTTGACTATGAGGGCTCTCTATTGAAAGACATGAAATGCAAGTTATTAGTGTATATTAGGATACACACACTTGTATTTTCTAAGATAAATTTTTAATTATATAATTTATGAATAAAACACACTATATATGAACATCATTATCCATAACATATTTATAATAGCTTATTTATAAGTTTCTACAAATTATAGAATATCTTGTTAATAGTTATCTTCAATTTACATGTTCTCTAATTTGAACAAGTATAATTTAAATATAAAGATTCCTTTCAACCATAAACCTCCTTATTTATCTTTATATGTTGATTTATAATATGGATGAAAGTTGGTTCTTTTCGTCATTATTGTAATTTTCATGTCAAGAGGACCATTAGCCCTCATAGGCCATCCACACATGTGCTTGTATATAATGTAATAATCATTTTATCTTAAAAATATTTATGTTCTTCACTTTTATTTTATACAATTATGAATACATGACATGTGAATATATTTAATTTGGTTTAGTTATCCTAAATATATTTCATTTCTTAACATACTATTAGAACTTCTTTGCAAGTTTCTCCTTTTTACATTTATTCAATTTTTAGATTCTAATTGATTTCCAACCTAATTGTCACATTGAATGTGTCTTCGTCTTTTATCTACAGTTACATAACTCCATAGAGAGTTTACATCCATTCCTTTACATTCTTATCATCGGAAAAGGTAAGATTCAATTTGTATTTCATGATAAATGAAGTTTCGGTGTTCCATTAATAGACAGTTGAAATTGTTTTTGTATGTGCCAAAATGTTTTAATATATATGAAATGTTTTTGTATAATAATTTCTCAATATCATTTTCATATACTTTTAAAGTTATTTTGTAATTATGTATATATTATTTATATTGGTTTTGATACTATATTTTTTTATTATTAAATAAAAGTTATCTTTAGGAAAAAAAATATCGTAAGGATTTCTTGTACTGATCCATAACTTATAACTTTTTTTGTTGTATTGCTTTTTATTCCTTAAATTTTTTTATGCCCATCCTATTGTTCTCTTCTCATGGTTCCATCAAATAATTTTAAAATAAAATCCCTCTAAGAACATTCACCAACTTTCTTATCCACCCAAGTTCATCTAATTCCTTCTTGTTGCACTACATCTACAAGTTAAATCTTGTGTGATATAGGTCCCTAACTCCATGGAATCATCTCTTTTCCAAAATTATAAACATATTTGCTTTTGTGCTTCCATTTTATATCATCATGTCTTTACTAAAAAACATTGTCATCCTTTATATCCCTTCAATACAATATATCTCATGTGGTATAATTTTTACTGATGAATCCCAAGGAATAAAACAAAAACCCATCTATGACTCTATGACCTTGTAGACAATTTCCTCAAACCCTTAGATATTCACTATTTATTCATTTCTCCCCAATCTTATTTTTCTCTATTGTTGTCTCCCACCATTTATAGGGGATTCCTTATATGTAGGACCCTAACACATGTTTTTCCAAGCATATTGAAAAAAAAACTTAGGATGGTCACGATTGAATTTGAGCATCTCCAAGACATTTAATTTTTCAATTGTGGCCACTTGACCACCTGCACAAAAAATATTTTTGTTAATAATTTTATTTGTTTAGACACAACACCTGTGTACCTTGATCTCCTCCTCATATACCATGGGACACTATTGTGCATGCCTACATGATTTGTGCTGAATTTAAAATTGAATGCATCCCTTTTAGCCCTTACATAGGAATTTGTGTAACCAAAATTATTTAGCATGTATTATGTAGTATATAGTGACTTCTTGTAATTATAAGTATTCATGTGTACTATATAGTCCATACACTCTCTTAGTTCAACCTATGTATTCTAGTCTAAGTGCAATCTCTAGTGATCTCTTAATGTATTTGGTTCCCATGTGCACTTTCTAGTACGAATGTGTCCTCTTTGGGTTCGTACTATCTCTAAACACATCTTATTCTATATATTACTCATGCTATTTTGTGCCTTAATGTGGGATCTCATGACTAATTTCATGTTTTTATACCCATGCACTCCCTAGTGCCTAAATGTGTCCTCCATGTTTTTCATGTGCTCTCTAGTCCCCTGACTGTTTTGGGGCCTTGTTCTTAAACACTTAAACATAACACACAACCTGCACTACCAAAAGTTTTATTGAACTTTATTCCATGCTTACCTATTCTATATGACCACACTCTAAACCAATGTTTTCAAGACATTGGGCATATCATAGTTTTTTGGTCACCCTAGGGTGCACACATGCATATGATTATCTATGCTCAACTAGATCCAATTAGAAACATCATTTTTTGATAAAATAATTTATTACAAACACATTTTTGTATATCTCTCAAATAAATAATACTCCATTTTCAGAACATGACATAGTGGTAAAGACATCACACTCACTTTGTGTAATTTTTAATGTTATTCAATCATTTATTTAATATCTTAGATATTGGTACACATGGTATGTCATTTTTTACAGAGGCATATCAAGGATGGTTATACTTAAGTAATCTTTTATACTTATTGATAACTTGGTAAACATTTATAGGGAAACTTATGTAGTAGATTGGCTCCACTCATGTTTTAAGAATCTAATATAAAGTTTAAAGTTCCTAAGTATGTATTTATGTGTTATGCATCCTATATTTTCACATAGATCATCCTACTCAATTTAAATAATTTTAACTTACCAATAATTCTTGTCATTTGGGAACTCATGCCAGATGTCATGCTCCATAAGTTGGGCTTGCAAGCTCCATGTTCTTGGTGGAAAATTTGGAGGTGGAAATATAACACCAACTTCAAGAACTATTCTCCAGGCATACTTTATCAGGTTATCAACCCATTCTCTTTGTCCCTTAGTAATCTCAATAGGCTTTAGAACCTCAATTCCTCATTTAGAATGTGGTTTACTTGGCTTAACCAAATTTGGAATACCAAGCCTCAACCCAAAATTGATCATTTTTTTTGGTGTCCAATTTACCAAGCCTTTCGCTTGAGAAGCATATTTCTCACTTTGGAATTGCTCAACCCATGTGTCTAGCCTATTCTATACCTTAGTCTTTCAAGCATATCTTTTGGACATGCCCTAAAGCCTAAGCTACTTGGTAGTGGATCAATAGTTTATTTCACCCCTAACTCTGTGAACTTTTCTCATGGCATCTGGCCCTCCTTAGAGATTTTGCTAATTGGATTATATATATATCTTCAGAGCTATTATTTTGTTTCAATTATGGAAAGTCATAAATCCTGCCTTGTTTACTAATGAAGAATCATTTTTTATTTATTTATTAATGAAAGGTGTATGCATTATCTTTGGCCTACATGCACATTCAAGTCCAAGTGGGGAAAATCATCATAGAACTTGGATATTCGCAGAAGTTGTTGGACTCATGGGGGAGTGATCCTTGTGCCATGAGCCACATGCCCCCTGATCGTTTGTGTCTACCCTAGGGGTCATCAACTCCACCACCCAAATGCCAAAAACTCACTCTCACAGCGGCTTCTACACCCCTCCCCTCAACAAAGAGGTTGGATTCTGACACAGCAACGTGAAAAATCCACTACCAACGCATCTCGATGGAATTCACCCCTAGTACCAACCTTATTGGTCATGTGTTGCAGCCTCCTTCTAGGTAGGATATTACTATTTTTTTGGCTCCTCCAGAGCCCCTAAATGGCTGGGAAGCTTTGGATCTTCCCTCAGCTTTACCTTCATCTTAGAATACTCAGTGGCAAAAGGACTATCCTCCTCCTCCTCCTTATGATACGATAGTCTTTGCATACTTTCATAATGTATCTTATATAATTGCTTTGATGTTGTGCTATCTATCATGCTTTGACTAGCATTAATTTTTATTTATTTTGACCCAAAATTTCCTCCGACAAAATATGAGCCATACATACATACTCGTTTCTTTACTTTGTAAACTTTTGTAAATTACTATTGTTTATTAATAGAATTTTTGAAACATTCTAATATTAAATATGTCATACATATTTTTCATTTGTCGCTATCCAAAAAAAAAAAAAAAAACTCCAAATGATCTTCGACCTTTTTATATTAATAGAGAAACTAGTTTTTTTGTAATATTTTTGCCCCCTTGCAAATGTGCCAAAATACTTTAGTGTTCACAATTTTTTTATTATTATTATTATTTAAATAACTGAAGGAATCAAAGATTAGCTGAGTATTTTAAAACTTATTTAGCTCTAATTTAAACAGGGGAGCTCCCCATAACCACCTAACAGAGTAAATGTAAAGGTGACGGGTTCGTGGAGGCTGGGGTAATTAAAGTGTTCAAATTTTGTTATTTTAGCCTCGACTCGCATGGTTTTTATACAAACGGCTCTTTTTAGCCGTTTTTTATGACACTGTTTTCCTATAAAATAATGGAGATTCTGTAACGTCACGAATAGAACCCAGGTGAAGGTGAAACGGACGGTCGGCGGGAGATAAACTGAACAAATAAATAATGGAAGATCCCACTCCCTACACAACTCTCTCTGTCGTATCGCCATCAGCCCGACCAAGTCCTTCACAGGCCTCCCATAAACACCCGAGAGTATGGCCTCTAATGCAGGTGAGGACAATAATGAAGATTATATAACCTTTGATACATCTCAATCCCCAATTCCTAGAATTGGTTTTAAAGAAACAATATTAAGTAATGCAGGTGAGGACAATAATGAAGATTATATAACCTTTGATATATCTCAATCCCCAATTCCTAGAATTGGTTTTAAAGAAACAATATTAAGCAACACACGTGCAAGGACAAACGCTGCGGATTCAAACCCTACCGAAACCGAGTGTCTTTCGTCTGCAAAAAGCAATTCATACCCCGTCTAGCTCTGCGACTGATTCTGACCCAAGAGGAGACGCTTCCGATATATTGGTTGAGAACACACAGACGATTTCGAAGACCACTACTCAGGACGAACTAAAAGTACTCTTAGAAAGTTATGCTGAAATGGCCAAGTCACGACTACAACTTTATAAGAAACTTATGGCCGAGTTTGATCAGATGTTAGAAGACGATTATGAGAAGTTCGTTGCTTTGGGAGTTAAGCTGGATGCTGAGGAACTCACAGAAGAATTCTGGGTTCGCCAAATTATTGGGGAAAGAAAACAACATACTATTGAGCTGAAGCATGAATATGAAGGACTAATTGAACACATGAAAGAATTCAGGGTTCATAAAAGAGAGATAGAGGAAAAGAAAGTGGAGAAGTGCCAGGAACAAGTCGATGCAATGGAGCTTGTCTTAAAAGAATTTCATGAAGAAATGGGAGACGAACAGAAAGTTGGATAGGAAATGCTAAAAATGTATTTGTGTTAATGGACGATACTATTTAAATAGAAGAGACACAAGCAGTTAAATAGATATCATCATAAAATAGAGGAGAGAAATTTTATAAATAAAGGAATTCTCCATACATATTTGATGAATTTGAATGGGTATATTGCATTATTAAAAAAAATTCAAAATTATACATGCTTATATTCACAACCTTAATCTATATTATTCAAGCATCTTTGCTCCATATTGAAAGGGAAGCCTTAATGTTTGGTGATTAATGTAAATACTTAAAATCTATATCCTATTGTTATTGTTATAGAAGTTAGTTAAATAGTAACTAAACTATTTTTACGATAATATTTTGTATATCGGTTTGATTATATTTCATTTATTTGCCTAGTAATTATAGAGATTGAAATTTTTAGAAGAAAAAAATTTCATGTAATTATGAAAAAAATCATGTATTTTTTTATAATTTGAGATGTATATGATATATTTTGATGAGTATTAAATAATTATTTAAATTAAAAAATTTAAATTATGTATATTAAAATTTTGGGTGATTTAATATAATACGTATTACAAGTTTATATAATTTAATGTCATATATATTAGATATTTCAAATTTTATTAAAAACTTCATATCATATATTAAATAAATATATAAAATGCACAACTGTTATTAGTATGTTTATCTTAAATAAATATATGTAAAAGATTTCATAGATATCATTCCTGAAATACCTTGAAAATGATATATATTATCATATTTTACATAAATTTATTTAAATAAATATATTCATATATGAATTCAATAATAAAATATACACAATAAATTTTGATGACATATAACGTATATACCACCTTCAAAATTAATGTTAACTTATTGAAATCATTCAATGCATATCATCAAACCATCTCCCTCCATTGATCTAAGACTATTGAAGAGAAAATAAAAATCCATAGGCCATGGAGTGAGAGAGAAGTGGCTAGTGAGGTGGGAGAAATTAATGGAGAAGGGTTTTACAGATTACATCAAGAAAGGAGAAAGGACAAGATCATTAGTTAGAGTGCATAATAGGTGGCATTTTTTTTCTGGCTTGGTATTGATTTTACGATTATATATTTCTCATGGTATCTCTTTATATTATTATGAGAAATTGTCTTCAATGGTATTTTAATGCTTCTTATGTGTTTTATTTATATTATTATGAGAAATGACTTCTTCATTTGGTTGGGATAGGGGATAAATTCACTCCTTTCTATGTAAGTTCTCATAGTTTTGAAGATTGAAGAGAATAAGAGATAGTAAAATTGTGGCAAACATACTAGATAAGACCTATTTAAACTTGTACAGAGTCATTATAGTCAGGGCACTCTCATTGAGGTACCTCACGTTGGTTATGAGTTGGGTGTATGAATACGTCATTTTTTACTAAAGGGTAATTAACATAATATATACATGATCGATCAAGATAGTTTGATGTACAAACGTATGAATACTTGATATGAAATACACACTTTGACCACTAGTAAGATTATTAGAGACCTTACATTAAAATCCATGCACTGATATTTGTATAAGAAGGTATTAACTTTTCCCATGTAGATGTGAACAAAAAATAACTGAAAGGAGGAGCAACACTAGGGTTCATCCATAATATTGAGTTCTCTCTATTAGTTTGGGAGAATTTACCAATTAGACCTACCCCTTGTTAGAGAAGTAAGACTAGGGTCACCCATAATATTGAGTATTTTCTATTAGTTTGGGAGAATTTACAAATTAGACCTACCCCTTGTTAGTACTAGTCTATAAGGAGAGAGAGAAATGTGACTCTAGATTTCCAAAGGTAGAGACAGGCATTAGCATGAGAACTAATCCACCCACCATGGGTAAGACAGGTTAGGGGAAATCTCAACAATAACAATAATAATGAGGAAGCGGTGTAAAGCATGGGGAAGATGGAGAGCCACCAAAGGAGGAGAGGATTGAAGGAGAAGAGAAAGGTGATGAATCTGATGAGGAGATTGAAAAAGAGTCTATGGAATAGCTTAAAGCATAACTCAACTAATAAGAGGAATATCCTTGTAAACTACACATGAATTCTTGTCACTTTACTTTTAAAATATTAAATAAAATTTAATAATGACAAATGACTTATCAAATTTTGTGGTTACATGTACTATTTGTAAGTGTATGAAATTATTCAAAGACACTTTTCAAGACATGTTCTTATTCCTATAAACCAAACATAAGAGGCCTTACTTGTAGACCGTGTGGTCCATGCCTACATAGTTAGAGATATTTGTGTTGTCTCCTCCTTAGCATGATTCAAAGGATATAGTGTATAGGAACACATGGGTAATTCATATAGAGGATAAATGTTTTAGATTTAAGAGGTAGGTAGAAGATTACAAATATAATTTAGAAAGAGAAGAAAAGGAAAAATTGTTAGGGACAATAGATATTTAATAGGAGTACGAGTGTCATGGAGTACAAATAAATAATATACTTAAGATCATCTTTTGAATATTATTGGGAGAGAAATTACTCTACATTTCCATTAAATCTATTGACTGAATATATATATATATATATATATATATATATATATATATATATATATATATATATATAGATATATATAAACATGATCATTTTGATATGGTTTTGAAATAGTTTAGTTAGATTAATTTTTAGATAGATTTATAATTCAAATTTGATGTGTTTAAAATGTTTGGATACGTATGATATGAAAATTTATATTTATGCCTCACACTTGTTTTTGAAAATAATAGTTAGAAAACTACATCATAGATCAAAATTATGAATTGTGGATGCAGGAAGTGAAATGAACATGGCAAGGAGAAATGGGAATGAACATATCAACGAGGAGTGGGAAATGAAGGAAAGAGTTTTAGCAAGGAAACATATTTTGGAAGAGATTGATCTTGTTCATCATAAAATGTAGGATAATATTTTTTTTAATTTAATAGAACTTTCGAAATATAAAAAGTTTGTAAGATTTTTTTAAAGTTAGATACAAATTAATTAATAAAACCAAATCATAATAAAAGTGTGTGTGTGTGTGTGTTTCTAATAGTGTAAAAATTATTTTTTTAATTTTATTTTTTAAAGTGATCTCATGACTTAACTTCATATAATTAATAATATGCAATGGTTCAATATTATAAAGTAGACTAATTGATTGAGGACACCTCATACTTTTAACATTGGTTGCATGGAACAAGTGTGAGGGCTCACCATAGAAAGCCATGAAATGCAAGTTCTTAATGTATATTAGGATACACACTCTTATATTTTCTAAGATGTACTTATAAATAAATTATTTGTGAATAAAATATACTATATATGAATATTATTATTTACAAAAAAATTATAATAGTTTCTTTATAAATTTCTATAAATTATAAAATATCTTTTTAATGGTTATTTTCAATTTAAGGTTTCTCTAATTTAAATTAGTATACTGTAAATATAGACATTGGTTTCAACCATAAACTTCCTTACTTATTTTTAGAAACTAATGTATGTTATGGTTGAAATTTGATTCATTTTATCATCATTTTAATGTTCTTATGAGGAGGACCATTGACCCTCATTCACATATGTGCTTGTATATAATTTAGTAGTCATTCTATCTTAAACATATTTATGTTCTTCACTTTTATTTTATAAAAATATCAACGTATTATAAGTTAATGGTTTGAGATTGTTTTAGTTATCCTAGATATATTTCATAATTTTATATGGTATTAAAGCTTCTTTACAAAATTTACTTTTTTATAATTCTTCAATTTTGAGATTTTATGTGATTTATATCTTAATTGTCATATTGAATGTGTCTTTTTATATATGCATTTATAGAGCTCCCTAGAGAGACTTTATTCATTCATTTACATTCTTAACATTCAAGAGAGCTAAATTCACTTTCGTTTCACCATAAATGAAATTCTAGTGTTCCATTAGTAGAGATTTGAAATTAGTTTTACATGTCAAAATGTTTTAATATAAATTTATTTTTTTTAGATAATAATTTCCTAGTTTTATTTTTATATAATTAATCCATGTCATAGACAGATATTATAAATTTTATTTTTCAATTAATTTATTTCTTACTCAATCTATAAAAATATTTAAAACATATACTATATTAATAATTATATGTTTTTTCTTGAAATATTAATTTAAAAATATTTATCAATTATTATTCAGACATATTCCTCTAATTTATATATGTTATACTTCTTATAAACCTCCATACTCCTACTACCTCTTGAGTATGTCTTTTCGCTCCCAATTTAAATTGTGCTCCTTACTATATTATTCTCCTCTGCTCGATTAACATTGACCATCAAAATGTGGCTGCACACTTTAGTAACACAAATACATGACTTTACAATTTTTTTTTTTTAAAATAATAATAATTAAAGATATTTATCTTTAACTATACTTCAGCTCATATCAGATCTACCTTAGTTAAAATAAAGAAGCTAATTAAGAAACATATATATATCAAATTTGAAAATGAATACAGTATATGTATCTACTTTTTCACCATTGGGTAACATTGACTGCATGGATTTTAGAGCCATATTCAGCTCCTCTTACTGTAATGAAATTTTGTCTATAGTCTCATGTATTGTATGATATTTTAGTATAAATTTACTCAGCTTAAATCTGCATTACCACTACATTTATTGTATTAGGTCTCTGAGAAAATTGAAAATAAATTATTTTAATATCAACAATTTGGGATTCAATCGATAGATCTTTTTCTTTTTTTCACTTCACCTTTTATGAATTCTCTCTACGATGTTAACTAATATTAGGTTGGGGTTCTAGGCTGAGGCTATTATCTTTAAAAAAAATTTATTTGAGTTATAAATATTTTAAAATACTTCTTAAGGTAAAATATGTTAGTTTTCAATAAAAATAAAATAATTTTTTTATCTATCAATATTATTAATTATATAATTCTATTTTATAATATTAACATATTTTTTCTAAAATAATAAACTTTTATTTTTATTGCAATAGATTTATATTTATAATTTTTCTTTTTTTTTTGGTTTCCTTCTTATCCTTCAAAATTTGTTCTCTTCTCATAGTACAATCAATGAGTTCATCCCTCTAAAAACATTAACCAGTTTCCTTATCCACTTCCCTCTTATCTCTTACTCAAGACGTTTTCTACCTAAACTTATCTAACATGTATTATGTGATATCTAATGACTTCTTGTAATTATAAATACCCATGTACAATATATAAGTCCATGCACTCTTAATGCAGTCTATGTACTCTAATATAAGTGCAATCTCTAATTATCTCTTATTGTCTTTGGTACCCATGTGCACTCTCTAGTATTAATGTGCCCTGGTTGGGTCCATACTATCTCTAAGCACACCTTATGATCTATAATAATCACATGCTTTTTGGTGCCTTAATGTGAGCTCTCATTATTACTTTCATGCTTTGGTGCCCATGCACTTCCTAGTGCCTAAATGTGTCCTCTATGTTTTTTATGTGTTTTCTAGTCTCCTAACCATTTTACTACCATGAACTTAAACACTTATGCATAACACATTACCTACACTACAAATAATTTTTTTTCACTTTATTCTATTCTTACCTCTTCTATATGACCATACACATGTGGATATTAGGTCACCTAAGGGTACACACATGAAACTTATTCTCTATGCTCAACTAGATTTAATTAGAAACATCATTTTCTACTGAAAGAGTTTATGAGTAACATGTTTTTTTATCTATCAGATAACAAATATGTCATTTTTAGAACACAACATAGTGGTAAAGATATTACACTATGTAAAATTTATAATGATATCCAATCAATTTTTAATACCTCAAACATGGGTACAAATGGTTTGTCATTTTTTTGAAGTCATACAAGGATACTTGTACCTGAATAATGTTATATACTTCTTGATAATTTAATAAACAATTATAAATAAATCTATGTAGTAGATTATGTAGTAGATTGGCTTCACTCATGCCTTAAATGACTAATACAAAATTTAGAGTGTCTAATTATATATTTTTATGTTATGCATCCTATAATTTCATACAAATCATCCTACTTACTATTATTTTCTTCTTAACTTGGAAGTTGCAATGGTGTAACACTCTTTGTTCTCATAAAATACAATGACATCGATAAAACATGTATATTATTTGGTATTCATTTTGGTATATTGATAATGGTATTTAACACCATTGAAATAATCTAAATCAATTTATTTTAACTATTTTGTGAATTATAAAATGCTAAGTGTCATCATCATTTAAGTCATTCATATGATCATTATTTTTTTCTTATTTGCACATGTATACTTAATACGGCTTATTTTTCATATATATATATATATATATATATATATATATATATAAGAAAAATAAGCCGTATTAAGTATACATGTGCAAATAAGAAAAAAATAATGATCATATGAATGACTTAAATGAAGATATATTTGCACATGTATACTTAATACGGCTTATTTTTCATATATATATATATATATATATATATATATATATATATATATATATATATATATATATATATATATATAAGAAAAATAAGCCGTATTAAGTATACATGTGCAAATAAGAAAAAAATAATGATCATATGAATGACTTAAATGAAGATATATTTGCACATGTATACTTAATACGGCTTATTTTTCTTATATATATATATATATATATATATATATATATATATATATATATATATATATATAGACACACACACACACACACACACACACACTAATTTTATCTAAACTTTTTTATAGTGGAAGGTGTTGATGTGTTTCTTGAGCATGTCAATTTAATTCGTAAAAACTTTTAAACATATTTCTTTGACTATGCTTACTTAAGATAGTGTAGCATTATTCATCTTCTTTTATAGAGTACATTTGAAAGGGGATATTATTGTGTATTAAAATATATACTCTTATATTTTATAAGATGCATTTATAAATATATTTTTAATTGATAGATCATAACATATGTTTTTATCATTATCTAGTTATTTATTTATAATTTATTTGTAAATAGGAATGCTTTCTTGACGTTATCCTCTTATTAGAGTTTGTCTAATTTTGAACTTATATTCATAATATAGAAATTCATTCCAATCTTAAACCTCTTTGTATAAAATAATTTTTAAGGTACAAGTGAAGGTTAGTTCATTATATCATCATTGTAATAATAATTTGAGGAGGGCCAATGGCTAGCCTTTACATTTGAGATTTGAGATAATTTGGTAGTCATTACACTTTAAACATAAGTGTTATTTTATTTAACAAATCTGCGTGTACTATAGGTAAGTGTATTAATGTTGTTTAAGTTATCCTGGACATATTCTATAATATAAGATAAGTGATGTGTGAAGTAAAACATGAGAAGCCAGGTGAAGCTTAAATGGACGGTCCGCAGAAGATAAACCAAAATTGTAGAGGAAAAAATTGAAAACCTTAAATCCCCACTCTGATCTACACAACTCCCGCGTGTTATTGCCATCAAGTGCTTCATAGGTCTACGACTAGAAAGTTATATAGAAATTTATGGCCAAGATTGAGCTGTCAAAAGATGATTATGAGGAGTTGATTATTTTGAAAGTTAAGCTAGATGCTGAGGAACTTATAAAATAATTCAAAAAAAAAAAAAATTGAGATAGAAAACAACATATTATTGATACGAAGCATGACTTTGAAGAACATGTTGAA